>NW_019091361.1:3070745-3149479 GCF_001949145.1 Acanthaster planci
TTAGCTCCTTCGCCGGGACCTTTTTATTTATTCTTTTTTATTGTTAAGAAACTTGGAATGTTCCAATTTTTGCTGTCTGAAAACTTAAAAATCACAACAGTTTGGATTAAATCGGAGTGGTTTGCAGGTATGTTCAAAGAATCATCCTTTGTGGATAATACTTTAAATGACCTGCACGAATCACCACTTAAGATTTACATGTAGTTTTCAAGTACAAGCTGAGGACTAAAGTGCAAGCCTTAGGTAGCAAGGTCCCGCGATCTTACCCTGTTGCCTTGCCACTTTCCTCAATCTGCTGCATGTTTGCGACCACTTGCTCTCTGATCAGGAAGCGGTTGGCTTCCAGCAGGGCGGGGCACTTCTTGATGCGACGCTGCAACTCTTGCAACTGACGCTCTCGCTCAGACCTCTCCCGGCACTGTACACAACAAAAGTAAGCAAAAACAAAAAGGGGACATCTTTATGATCAGGCCATCCCCTATCCATCCAACATTCTTATACACCATTCCTAGCACATGCTGAATGTATGCTCACAAATGGATCCAGCTACCGTTCAGATCAGTTCGATGGTGACTTCCATTTGTCAAAAGCCTTCTGCCACTGCTGTAAATTGTGACTGTAAAGTCAACCAGTGCACTCGAGGAACCATCAAAGTTCCTTTGCAAATCCCTCCACAAGACCAGTCGTAAGTCACTGAGTGAACAACGACAAAGGGCCACTTTTATCAAGGTTCATTTGTACAGATTGTTATTGGGCTTAAGCCTGAATGATGTGGCTAGGATATGGACTTGCAATGGTCATATTAGGGATATGTGACGGACTCAGTTTCCAACACCGCAGTAAACACATGCTAGATCAATCTAGGAAGGAAAATTTTTGTCCAAGTTGTCTGATGTGAACTCCAATCTGATGTCTTTGTTATTAACAGGTCCTATTCGTATGTATCAACTGGTCATCCCTTACATCAAACTACAGACATCAACGTGAGTATGAAGCAGGTGCTAAGCTAGGTTCAGATCTTGCAGGAATCATTTGCACAGCCATTTGATTCAAGTAAACACCAGCTCAAGGTTCCACTTATAAAATCCCTGTTCTTGTCCCAAATGAATTGCTGCATTTACAAACAAAGTTGACATAATTAGCAGCGAGAACCTCGTCCACAAATGCCTGCAGCTGCCTGAACATTCCTACGGCCACGCCCAGGTCCGTGTTGTCGGGATGCTCGTCGGCGGTCACGCCCTGCTGGGCGAGGAGCATCTGGATGTACTCGCACACCCGCCTGGCAGGACGGAGGAACAGGTCTGTCAGCGACATCATGCCAGTCTGCGGGGAGCAGTCGGTGCGCTTCAGGAAGGCGCGGAAGGCTGGGTACTGCTGACGACACTAGAGGGAGAAAACAAATAAAACGAGTGGATTGATGGCCAGCTCAAAGGTCTCTGTGCACATACTGCTCAATCACCGAGACGTGGAACCAGAAAATGGTTAGCTTTTATCCTTGGTCAATTTTTGACTATGACGCTTCGTTTGCTAATTTGTTACTCCTGGATCACTTGTCAATGGTCAATGTTTACCTTTTCTGTCATCTTAAAATAACCACTTGATGGAAGAGTATACTTCAGGTTTGATCAATAGTATACTCTCACCTACTCATGGATCATACTTCTGTTATTCTTGCCTTCAGGAATATACTTATATAAACAAAAGTGACACGCTCAAACATAGTCTAAGTTAGCTCTACCAGTAGTTTATATTCACGGGTAACAGGCACTGCCGAGAGAGAACTGAAGTGAATACGTCACGCACACAATTATGTATGTAAGAGGCATTAGCACGAGAAACCTTGCATGAACCAATACGTACAAATACTCCATTCGTTTGTACTGCACTTCCTGGTTCAAAATGACGTCACACATCAGTACTCTAAAGAATCTACAGGGCTTTGAGAACTTGGCTAACCAGAAGAGGTGCCATAGAACAGGAACCACAAGAGGTGCCATAGAACAGGAACCACAAGAGGTGCCATAGAACAGGAACCACAAGAGGTGCCATAGAACAGGAACCACAAGAGGTGCCACAGAACAGGAACCACAAGAGGTGCCACAGAACAGGAACCACTGTGGATGCTAGCTGTGCAGCGACTGCCTCTCATCCTCATTCCTAACAAGTCTCATACACAGTGCCACTCTAGCAGAACAACTGTGAATTTCACTGTTAGGAAGTCACTTGAGCGTCACTCTCTATTCTGCGGGTGCCTGCATTTCTTCAGTGCATGCGTAATAGAATTCAGCACCGCCAAACCATGCTCTGACCAATCAGACCAATGAGTTCAAACTGTGTCCACGAAAGTCTGATATGAGTGCACATGCCGGCATGATACATGCAACTGGATTATGCATGTTTTGCTTGATATGCACAGGGGCAGGCCTTAATACTGGATTACGTGCAGCAGAGAAACATGCGACGGATTTCAGATTACATTGGCTGTTTTTTACGGGTCGGTTCTTGTACTCGCTGTTTGTGGATTTCACACGTAGAAGACACAACATTGACGCGATACTTCTACTGAAGTTTCTAGGCAAGTTCAATCTGTTTGGCCATGCGGAGCCACTCACCTTATCCAACGTGGATAGCACTATCTGATAATTCTTGTGGAAGTTGGTGTATGTCTTCAGCTTGGCCTGAAGCTTGATGAAACAGTCCCCAATGCACTGCTCCGGAGACCACTGCTCCAGATGGTCACTCATGTCTTCCACTAACTCCCTGCACCCAACAAGTTCCACCAATCAGTTCTTTGATAAATTCAAGAACCCAGTAGCACTGAACTACAGACTTTGGCACGAAGATGACATCTAAACTGCTTTTGTACCAAAAGCAGCAGAACTCTTCTCAGGGGCAATGTGTCAGGTGTGCGACTGGTTCACAGATGTCGGGGATAGGATGCATAACCGTGTAATGGGAAATTCCAGAAATTAGGGGTCCACTTTTTTTTTGTCCCTGTGACATCTGACATATGATTTTGTAAGTTCAGAACATATTTTTTAATTTCCAAGAGTAATGGATTAATGCAAATTACCTGCCAAACAAATAGTAATAGTTTGAAATCTATTCTGGTGATATTTCCATGTCAAATAATAAACAAAGGTCGGATGTAACAGAGACACAAAATGTCACACTTTTGGACCCGTGCATGAGCACCATGTACAGTTATAGAGTGTGTGTACACTGTGCTAACAGACTTCATTCACGAGTGTGCGGTTAACTCTCCATTTTTGGAACTTGAACGATAATGAAGTCCTAAACCAATAATTTAGGAGGTCCCAGTTATTGGTGATTAATGATCCCTCTTTAAAGAACATATAAACACAGCAATGTCCATTCCGGGAATGTTTTTTTAACCTAATTTCTCTTTCTTACACAGTTTTTGTTCACTATGATAAAAACACACCGGCAAAATCTTGGTGAAAAGACTTTTAACAGTTGGTATTGGGGACGACAACGAACAAAAGCACTACAGTGATTGGAACGGAGAAAAAGACCTCTGATCTACGACACAAAATCTTGGTTTATCAGCACATCTATCTCATGTTCACCGTGTAATGGACAGGATCAAGTTGACATCAGTGAAGATCATCTGGACGTTGGCTTGGCTGATGATGGCCTTGTTGGATTTGATTGCCGCCAGGAGAGGCTTACGGTAGACATCCTCGATGATGTTGAGATGTTTGAGGTAGGCCAGCTCCGACGACAAGATCTGGACGGCAGTGCTGTGCCTGGGGTCTCCCGTTTGCAACTACAGGTTCGATTGACAGCAATTAATAAACCGTTACTAAAAATCTTGCAAGGTTGAATGACCTCTGGTTGAATTGCAATGTTGGAGGTGTTGATGACATCTCCATGTCCTGCCTCCCTAATGCAAGAACATGGCATAGTTCTTAGGGTTTGTGACTTGTGATCAGACAGTGAGGGGTTTGAATCCAGCTTCGAGAGCCGTAATTGTTGTGAACTTTGGCAAGCCAGCTTCTCAGCCACCAGAGGTACGAACAGATATCAGCTGGGAAGAAATCAGTTTAAACAGGCTGACATCTCATGCAGAGGGAATGGTCATTATTAATCATATAATAATAATACTAATACTTTATTTTTGACATAGCATTTTACACAAAAAGTCTCAAAACGCTTCACAATATATATTAAACAATAATACTAATTATTCACGATTAATTAGTAAAGGTATAGGTACGATATATAAAATTGTTACATTTAAAATCAAGTTAGATGATGTCAATACTCCACACACACGCGATACAGTCAATAAAACCAAGTAAACTCAAAGTTAACATCTTTAACCCTGGGGAGCAGCCACGCCCAAAAACAAAGACTGTTGTCACCACGTGGAGATTCTCATCACCGGTCAGTTCCTGGTCATGCCTGAACTTGTACGACTGTTATATGGTAGCTAATACATTCCCCAGGTCCCTTCTAACTACATTTCATTATTCTGCTGTGGAAGTACAAGCAATACCAGCTCACAACCCAAACTGCCTCCAGTCAGCACACGACCATAAACAAAGAGATCCATTGCCTGATAGAGATCATATGGCCTCCTTGGGGTGACTGATCTTTCAAGACTTTAAACTCGGCAGTGGTTGGGGTCTGGCCAATGGGAGTGTAAAGGCTTGTGGTGTATGCCTGGGGTGAGGATTGCAAAAAATCTTGGCCAAGTTGGCCCATTGCAAAAAAAGTTATGACCATATTTGGAGGTATCTGTCGATCTCTATCAATGCACCATTGACACTAGAGTTAAAGAGGAAAGTCTTCAATCGGGATTTAAAAGTCCCAAAATTGTCTATATTTCTATGAAAAACTGCTAACCTGTTCCACAGCAGAGGGGCGTAAACAATAAAAGCATGATCTCCATTTGTCCTTTTAGGCTTTGGGTAGATAACTGGACAGTTAAGTTTGTCATTAGCCATTATTTTATATTAATTTAGAGATATTTATGTATAGACAAGGGCTTGATAAGCCATATGTGCTTCAGATCTGACATCAGACTTAATAATTCACTTGTTTTTCCTATTTGTGTTGGCTCCGTACCATTCATTGCCATAAATGAAGCTATTGATATGGCATTGCCATATCAACAGAGGAGAATTATCTGATTAACCAGACCTGTCCAAAACTGATTACACAAGGTGTGAGGAAAGTTAGTCTAACAATGTTATTACACCAAATTCTGTGATGCCATTTTAAACTCACTGAATGTTAGAATGGTTTTGTTTCAAACAAAATTGGCAAAGTGGATTGGGTGTTATTCCAGAATGAAATTATCTCTTGGCTATAGGCTAATCTGAGTTTGAACAAAGTACTCAAAGTATTCAGACATTTCGGTGAGCAATTTACTACAGTAAAAATGATATCAAACCATTTTTTCACCTGTGTTACTTTGAAGGTGGATGCTTGCTGGGGACCGGTCGTGACTGGTACTTCTGCCGGTCTGAGCTCTGAAACAGAGGAGTAGAGAGCCTTGTGGTTGATATTCTCAACCTCGCTGTCAAAGTCTGAGATCTCCTCCCCAATCTCCTCCGAGATTTCGCTGTCACCGTCAACATCTAAACTTGACATCTTTTTGAGCTGTTTTGAGAAAAGATAAAAACAATTTAAGAAAACATCTGCATCCTTGATCATATCCTCTTTTTGGGTTGAGACAGCCAACGCTATCATCAAGAACTATTGCCTTACTTTGCCTTCGCTCCGGAGATGTTCCTGACTTCATACATGTTCAGAAGTATCAGTATGTGGAAGGGCATCATTAGGGACTGCAAATCATACTGGTTGATCTTAAAGTGTGCTTCCACATTGGGGAGCCAGGTGGTGCAACGGTACTTCCCTCCTCTCACACCTCTGTGACCTGGGGTTCGAATCCCCACTTGGTTGGCAAAAGGATTGGGTTTTCAATCCCTACCTGATTCCAACAGGTTTCTGTAGAATATTCATCTGAGGTTTTCCTCCAAGCTCTAAAGGTTCCTTTCAGGCTTTGGAGCTAAAGCGCCATGAAGGCTTTGGAGCTAAAGTGCCATGAAGACTTTCAATAAGGAATAATCTTTGGCATTATAACTAGAAATAAACAACTTATAAAAGTTGCTTTGCAGCTGTCTGAGTGCCCCAATTCTCCTGCAGACGTACATGTGAAATACAGTGCTCATTGTGGAAATATCAAGCATATGGCATTTTTAACGCTTGCTGGCAAAAGGGCATAAACTTGTATTAAAAGTTTCAAGAAGAAGTCAAACAAACCATACTATAACTTATTTTCAATCCCCAAAACCAAGGTCTTGTCTCTTATATGTTGGAAATCGTGCAGCATTAAGTTGGATCTTACTGGTTTGGTGGATACTGCTGCCAATCCCTTGGCTGGGCTCTGTTTAGCAGCCGTCATTTTCTGGTCTTGTCCACTTGCCTGGATCAGTTGCTTGCCTACAAATGTCAAGGGATCCACCTGCAATAAAACCAAAGACAGAAAGCATGTAACAAGTGAAACCCCTGCGAGAGTTTGGAGGAACTATTCACCAACCCTGCTTCTGACAGTGTCTGAGCTCTGTGGGTGTAAGACAGGCAGTTTGCTTGAGGTGGGCGTGGGGACAGGGAGTAATAGTGTTGTAGGTGAGTCCCTTCACAAGTCCAGTCACACACCCTTTCAGAAGAACAGTCATAAACAGGGCGAACAATGACGAAGGAATGCTTTTGTGACAGTTCATTTGGCTTAAGATTGAATGACATATGATGGACCTCCAGGGAATAATAATGGACTTGATCACAACACTGGTAGCAGATGGTTTGATATTCCGTCTAACACTACAGACAGGAAATGTAACTTGTTTGAGAAGGGGTGCTACAGACTCCTATTCTATAAACTAAAGCAATCTCAATTGCAACAGTGGTTATCCATGTTCCAGCAAAGTAGGACAATCAATTATGTCTTAATGGCCAGGCATAAGAAAAGGAACGATAAGGTACAACTTGGCCAGTCTTACCTCTAATGACTGCTCAGTTAGGTTGGACAGTGCCTGGACTAGAGAGGGCGCAATCTGACCCAGTCTGGCATCCTGAGTACCAAGATTACTGAACACCACATCGCCTGGAAATGACAAGGAGACAATGGATTTCCAAACAATGTATGAACGCAAGTGGACGGATAGCACCATTCTGATGCAAGGCCTGACTGACACTCTCTCTGCTTGGTCACGAAATGCAGCCGTACACACACACACAGAGTCCCCTCTGTAACTGTTCTGGAAAGGTGAGATGGACCCACCACACATCCACTGCCTTAGGGAGGGTTTCAAAAATTAAGAACGTTCCCGTTCTGTTGGACTGTTCCCACTGGAACACTGGCGCTGGAACATGCCCGCATCGCAAGCACATTCTAGACAGTTCCTGGCATCGTTCCATTTGGAACACATGCTCCCAGCGGAACGGTGCTGCAGTTACATTTGCAATCGGGAAGAAAGATTTTTGGCATTCATTTCTTAGACCCTGCGTCTGCAGGACGGCAGCTGGAGCGCAGCATTTTGTGATTTACTCCTCACGAAGGTTAACTTTTCTCCCATTTTTTCTTTCCACATTCACCATGGCATAGCTTACCATGCAATGACTTTAGAGTATAATCTGGACACCGTTAATTTTATTGTGTTAATGTTAACATCTGTACTTGCAAGTGTTTTATTTATTGTCAGGTTTGCGTGATAGAGGGATTTATCATGGCAATGTTTCCACGCATAAGTATACCGTCATATCAGAAACAATTTAAAAACCTAACCTGTAATTGAAGGGGTGCGGGGTGAGGTCTTCAAATATCAAGGTTGAATGACATGACTAAGGCAATTAAGCTCAACGTTGGTATTGCAGCCTATAGCCGAGTGATACACACACCAACATATACATGTACTCTGCATGAAGTCAGTATGTAGTGATTTTTACTTTTGTATCTCAGTTAAAAACAAAATTTCCATCATCACATTAACAATTTTTGTCACATCACAAAGTAGTTTACCTACGCTTGTTTGTCATGGTAGGCTCCGTTTTTGGACATTGGCTAAAATTTGTACATGGTCGATATGAAGCTACCCGAATGGGGACGTTTCGATGGGAACACATGTTCCCGTCGGATCATTTTCACAAAGGAACACAGCATTCCATGTGGAACATCACATTCCCAACAGAATAGCCAACCGTTCTGGAATGAGAACATGGCATTCTAATGGGAACGTTTCGACTGTTCCAAGACGCTCCCTTACCTGCAAGTTTAGCCACCAGGTCCTCCTTTTCCCCTCTGAGGTAGCTCCTGAGGTGTTTCTGGCAGGCCGCAACCGCCTCCATGACACGCTGTGCTGACACCAGCCAGCCTTGTAGTTTGTCATACTCCAGGTACAGGGAAGCCGGACTAGGCGACTTTCCCCAGTTATCCCATTCACCCATTACTAGGGACAGAAATACAAAACAGCTATTCAAACGTTGAAAATTTGGAGGAGTTTTCCTCAGGACCTTTCCTCAGAATTCAAATGTTATTCACCGTTAAGCAAGCTTGAATAATGTATCCTCATTTGACATCATCTCATGGATGGGTTGCTGATCATGTGTCGTTGAATTACTGTGTATTACCCAAACGCAAAATTGATAAACTACTTCAAAAATAAGTTCCAGTTTTAAGGCCTTCTTAGCGATACATGGAAGTTTCAATACTAGGTCACAAGAAATTTTGGCATAAATTTATAATTTGTGACAGGGACTTTGGCAGAGCACTTGTATGAATGAAGTTTTACCAATGCACTCATTGACGTTCATCATTTTGTAAAATATACCGAGGTAAGTTACACAAGCTGAAAGAATACAAAGAAAAACAATTTTCTAGTGAAACCAGAATCCAATAATTTGGAGCTGGAAATTACAGTAATTAATTGGGCAAATAATTCAATTCCCGGGAAAAAACAAGTTGGAAAGCAAGCTGCTCTGACAAATGTGCTACTTGTGGATGGCTGTCGAGATCAGCCCAATTTAAACTCAGGTGAACAATTTTTCTTAGGTTGAAAAAAAACTGTGCCCAACAGTACAATATGCAACAATCTTTGACGCACAATTGTACCTCTCGTTTACAGCTGATGTTTTATAATAGAGAAAAAATTGGAGAGCAACGTATTTTCTGCTTTGCAGCTCTTTATACAGAATCTAGTTATTTGAGAAATATTCATCCTTCCAAAAGATGTTTGACATCTGATGTTCAATTTGTACTTACCATGTCCATACTTAGAGTCTGACAGCGTGGAGGGTGACGTGAAGGGAATGCCGGTCAATTGATTCAGCTGCTGCAAGAGAATACACCCATCATCTACAGCAACAAAAAAAAGAGAATAAGTACATTCGAAAAGGTTTTTGAAGTGCAAATCATTCAGTCAGTAAAAATCAAGAGGAATTTTGAGACTGTACAGAGGAAGATCTGCTGTGATTAAAACATAACTTTTCCACTTCTTCGAGGTCATACCAATCAGTAAGTCATTTCCTGAATCTAAGTCCAACATGCCTACTACTTGAGCTCATTTAACCATTCAACACACCAGCAAACTGGAAGACTGGAAACATGTATAATTCTGGAGAACTTGATACTGATGGTCTAAATTTAATGGAAGCAAAACTTTCACAGAAAACTCAAATATTTATGTTTGTATCTGCTAAGTAAGATCCACCCCTCACAATTACAGTACCCAACAAATGTTTGTCTCCTTTGACTGTGTAATCTAGAAACAATCTTGGATATTAAATCAAGCTTAACCTTCGAATGGCCACAGTTAAGCTAAGAGTTGAGAGATGCATGGCCTTTCAATACCCTTTATTCTTGGGGTAGCTGTGTTTCACACATCCATTTTAAAAGCAAGAAACGATCACACATCAGGACCATCTACTCTCTGACATGCATTTCATCACTCATATAAACAGGTTGGTGACCTACCGCAGGCAGCAAGGGGTACAAAGAGGTCCAAGTGACCCCCCTGAGCACCAGGCAGGATGTTGGCACACAGCTGCTCCCAGAAATACTTGAGTTCAGGTCTCTCCAGGGATGCTCGGCTGGTTGCCATGGAGCCCACCAGCTGGATCTCGTCGCAGCCCTCAACCATGATGCCGATACTCCTGAGGACAACCCCCCCCCAAAAAAGAAAAAAATTATGAAAAACAAAAATCAAAGGCGTATCCAGACATTTTGATTAAATTACTTGCTCCACAGGGCCTACAATGCCCTACCAAAAATTCTTATCTCATACCCTGAGGGTGAGTGTGTCATTTGATTTTTCTCTTTGCAAGCAGTTTTTGAAAGTATTTGTTGTATCGGATAGTATCCGGATGATACCGTGATCAAATTGGTCCACACTACAGGCTACAGTTTTGTGATCAAACCTCACAAAACTTCTTAGGATCAAGACCTTTTCAAAACACTTGCACAATGCAACATCAATGGGACCCTCGACAGTTTTCACCAAAACATTGCCAATATTCATATATATTAATTTATCAAAATAAGCATCTCAGTTGATACATTTGTGATGGAAACTGAAACAAAATAACATACAAAATTGCCATAACACTGATTCTGTGGCATCCAATCACACATGGGATAAACAGAGACTAATTGCCTCTGCAATGGGCCCCAGGCAGAAACAACAGTTCCCCCAGTAAACAACAGAAAGGCTGGCCACTTCCGTGATTAGTCAAAATAAGACCACTTATGGCAGGACCAGGAAAAGTCTACCAACACCCACTGCGTACATACACTTGACGAACAGTATGTGTTAACCAGCTAAGTGCAAAAATGTCAGCCTGTAGTGTCAGCCCAAGGGCTTACTCTAAGGACAACTCTCCTTCCCAAGAATTACAGATTTTGCCCTCTTCAATGGCCCAAATGCCTTGTTTTTTCCACCATTTCACCACAGAATGATTAAAACAGTGCCAGTGAAAGACCGGAGACCATCTGGTTTACACAAAAGCAAACTTGGACTAAGAAATTAAAAATGATGAGTGTAAAAAAACAAATAGAAATGTCCTACATCTCCACTGCAAAGTTGGCTTTAATCAATTAATTTGGTTAATTAATATAAACTTTACACCATCATACCTTGCCTGCATTCCAGCTAGCACTTCCTCAATCTTGAACAGGAGAGACTCCAAGGTGGTTCCGATGTACTCATAGGCTACAACCAAGACATCAGGCTTGACAGCAGAGATGAGAAGCTGATGAGATAAATAGAGAGCAATAAACATGAATGAAGATTTCAGATAAAATACTCCGTGGCCCACTCCCTTTGGCATACTGAACCAACTGCACAGAATCGGTATCCAGTACCACCCCTTTTACTTTACGGAAAAAAAGTCTGTTGGCAAGACGAACCTGCATAGCGGTAATCTGTGAGGAGATCACAAGCAGACGGGGGTTCTGGCGTGGCCCTGCGGGACTCAGCTTGCCCAGTGCACTGTGGGAACGGGTTGCAATGCCTCCTGGGTAATCACCCCCTGCAGACAAGTCTCTCCTGAACAAAATTAGCAAAGATACAACAATCGTCAGGAAGTGGAACAGATATTGGGTATTCAAGAATTCCGCCAAATGAGCAACACATTAATTATGTCAAAATAGCTACCTGCGGGTGACCGGTTTCTTGGCCTCGTGTCGGATGGACTGTAGCAGGGCTGCGCCCACGGGTTGGCCCATCTCCAAGGCAATGCTTGCTGAAAGGGTGACCGCCTCTGTGGATACTCCAGAGAAGTCAAGATCATCTCTCTGAATGTTCAAAGTGAATTCAAAAGTTCGCAAGTGGTTCGTTTTGCAGCAAACACTGAAGTTTTGGAGATGTTTCATACAGGGATGTGCTCAATTCATCACGATGACTTGATACAATTTTATGATCTCCACAATTTCAATCGCGATGAAGTTGCTCAGTGTGGCATGGTGATTATGCCATTCACTTTTTGCATGTTTGATATGCACTGAGAGGGAATTTATGTCCTGAAATAACAAGAACTATAGTTAGTTTTAATAGAAAATTATACCTGCCTTTCAGGATTCATTTCTGATGACGATTTACTAAAAAAAAGTCTGAAAGCAATGGAAGATAAACTTTCAGAAATAATTTCAGTCCATTTGTAAAGCCATTCAAAGTCAAGAAAGTTCTGAAGAATCACTCGTAAACGTGGGTTCAGCATTTTGTAATAAAAACCATTTACAGAATCCAACCGAGAAGGCATATGAAGCTACTGACCCCTTGGGCTCGATGCTGTTCTCTTCTGGACTTTGCTCCCAGCCCGTAATCAAACTCCCTCGCCGGCTCTGTCCAAGACCTCCCGTGCTTGCGCACTGGCAAGGCGTTCACTGTCTTACTGTTGGCATGTTTCCAGGTGGACGGGGGCATTCCAGGCTGGTTGGGATTGCCAGAATGCACCATGCTCTGGTAGGCGTTCTCTAGATCCTGGGGTCGGGGGTCAGGGTCCAGCCAGACAGGACGGCTGTCCACTGGGTGGATAGGTCCAATTAAAAAAGACATAAGTGTGACAGTGTTTAATATGGAGTTTTATACCACCATTAATTATTGATTACTGACCCACGGAAAGTTGATTTTGCCCAAGGCCCTCATAAAAACCATCTCTGTATCCAAGTCTGTGATCATTCGCAGGGTACTCACAGCTGCTTGAGACAAGGACATCACTTGATCTTTGCTTTTTCTTCTTTTTGGCTTCAGAGTCATCCAAAGTTGAGCCATCTCCCATCCGGCCATACAGGCCAAACTGAAAAGACAACATAGTCAAAAGCAACATCAGCATGGATGACCAGAGCTACCAAAACTGGAAAAAAACATACTTTGTTTATCCTGTGAAGGAATTGTTGAGAGTCCTGATATTGGCCAAAGTATTAGACCAAATATGAAACGAATTTGGTGGTTTTTAAAGCATGTATGATCCAGTTCTCACAAGTACATTTATCTATTGTCACCCGTTAAGGCTGGTAGACTGAAATATGCAGCAACTGATTACAATCTTCTGGGTGTACTGCACAGCGACATCTTCTAATGCTGGAAAAGCCAAGCTAGCAGTTAGTGAAGGTGGAGCAATACTATTTTCTCTGGGAACCACACTCCAATGCATTTTACACGTTCACCCAAATACTCAATGTCTTTCTGAATATTCCGCTGAAACTTAAAATTACTCACAGGGCTGACGCGCACGTAGTGCATGAATGTGCAAAGTGAAGTCACCCTCTGCAGCTCTGCTTGCAATGCCTCCCAGCACAGCACCTTTAAACTTTACGAGCCAGTTGACTGCACCACAGCACAGACGGAGTTATAGCTCTGTGGCCGGGAATAAACTGGGCCTTTTAACTGGACTTACATCTTTGGGTGATTGGGCAACGTCCAGCGTCTGGAGGCAGTGAACGTAATGCCTCTTCCATGCTCCGTATTCGTTATCCTTGGGTTTGTAAGGCAAGAACCAGCCCAGTTTGATGCATTTAGGCATCCACAGAATGTCCTGCAAATTACAACATTTGAAGTACACAAATGATTGCCATAAAAATAGCGTAAGTAGGCAAAGAGTGTATAGATGTTCAGAAATGGGTCATTCTATAAATTCGCGGTCTGTCCCTGCTACACATGACCTGTATAATTTGACAAAAAGGCATATTGGTGAAATTGATTTCAAACTATTATTTGTTTGGCAGATAATTTGCAGTACCTTTTTACTCTTAGAAATTAAAGAATGAATTGTAAACATAAAAAAAATCACACGCTAGACGTAACAGGGACAGGAAAAAATTGGACCCCAAATTTAGAGAATGACCCAAATGGTTTTTCAAATTTGATGGTATACAGAAGCCGTGAAGTTGTACTTTAGCACGTCTTTGGGAAAAGACACTACCATTGAGACCAGATGATAAATCTGTGGCTCTTCACACATGTATGTAAACTGAAATGAACACGTGCGACATATTATACCAGAGGGCCGAGTAGGCAATCATATAATACATCGTGATTGGTCGTATGATGATTTCTAATGGGTGTTAGAAATCTATCTTGCCACATTGCAGTTCTGAGGCCGCACTGTGTGAAAATGTAAAAAGCTTTCCATGACAGCAACATGTTTGATAGCACATTGTGTCACACTGTGTCCATTTATCTGCGCTGTGATCCCTACCTCATTCTGCAGGTGAATCCCCCATTCAACCACATTTTAGGAATTGACGGATCACAGAAGCCAGCCCTGAACAAAAATATCTGCAACTGATGATAGCACGGTGGCTGTCAGTCTCGGTTTCATTGTTGTATTCGAGTCCATCACAAGTCCTTTTACAAGTCCCTTCGCAAGTCCAGTCACAAGTCCCTTCACAAGGCCAGTCATATTGGTGAACAATGACAGAGGAGTGCTTTTGTCAGAGCTCATTTGAATGGCTTATGAATTGGCTTCAGACTGAATGACTTGTGATGGACTTGTGAGGGATTAACAGGGACTTGCAATGGACTCGAATACAATGCTGCTCTGCTTCGCTGTCATGCGAACAGGTTCAGTTCACAGGGATAGATGACCAACCTGCTCGGCAAGGAACTTCCAATGCCAGCACACCATGGCGGCCTTGCTCAGACTACGGGGGTCCAGGTAGGACAGGATGTAGAGTGCCAGAAAGCGCGGCAGCACCGCAGTGAAGTCCAGGTGCTCCAGGGGAACACGCCCCTGGAACCAGTTGTAGAGGTAAAGGAGCTGTGCCCGTCGGCAGCGCAGCAGGATGTACTGCAAGAAACGCTTCCTCTGAGCATCCGTCCACAGGTCAAACTTGTTCAAAGTATTGGAAAGTTAACAGTTTGTTAACCTGAAGAAGGGATTATCATGCCATAGCACAAAAGATAGCAGCACTCAGAAAAAGGTTTCAAAATGTTATTTGATGTAAGTCAAGTGAAACAAGCATTACGCAAACAATGAATCTTTTACAAGGCTTTGTGAAAAGCAAGTTACTGACGGCATGCAAAGATGTTTGTTTAAAAAGTTGTCACAAAGGCCAAAGCAGGATTGGTCTTGTCTTTTTTCTCCTAATTCACAGAAAAAACTTGTTATTGACAGACTTGCCGATTAGATATCTAAAAATGATCCACTAGACCGACCCTTGTTTTTTTTAACAAAAGATCATCTCAAAATTTTTGACTAGAATCAAAGCCCCAATCCAGGCACTTTGTCACGTTTTAAGAGTTATGTCAAGGTTGGCTTCTGTTTCTCTGGAATTCTTTGTGAAATAAAACCCATCAAATCCCCCACTCATGAAAACTGATATAGTAATAACTGATTAGTCTGAGTTAAGCGCATGATTGGGAGATGCACTGTGTCACTGGTTGGCACAGTGAGACAATAACTGAAGCAGCCCTCTCAGGAGGGAATTAAGAATCCCCAGCTTTTTTTTACTACTCATAGTCAACGACGAGGCTTGAATCCGCACCTCATGACCTTATTATCTAATCTGTAAGTTGGCTGTGGCACCAAGTGTGAGCTTTTCTGAGCCTTTAGGGTTAGAAGCAGTGCTCTTGTTAATTTCCAAGCTTACCCAATGGCCAATTAGTTCTCTTCTTTCTACAAATATCTGTCAAGGAAATGGAAAATGGCCGTTTATCTTAATGCAACTGTCAAAATCAAAGTTTTTCCATCATTCTCTTCTCTTCAAAGGTTTCAATTCTGCTTTCCTGGGGGAGAAAGATGTTGAATCCTTAACTACCTTGTTAGTGGCAACCAAACTAGCAAACCTTTCTCCCTGCATCTTATCAAGCTTCACTGCAAATCATGATTCCACCATCTTCGTGAGAAGGGATTAAATTGAGTCATTCCTTGCTACACCAGCATAAATGCCTTTCCAAGATGAATACTGACAAAAGCAGACTACAAACCCTCCAAGCACCTGTATTAGCCTCCAAACACCCTGTACCTTAATTCTCCAGGAAACAATTCACCACGATGAGTAAACAGGGATTTCCCCTTCAAGGAAAGCCATGAAATGAAGCAACCAAAATGAGTGACATCTAACTCAAACAAATTAGGCCTGTTATTTGAAATAAAATTGGAAATTCTTTTAAAATCTCATCTCAAACGGTTCCGTTAATCAGGGAGAACTCCCCCATGCTTCAGCTAAGACTATCATAAATGCTGCGGCTGTGTGCCGAGTCCACACACCTGCTCATTGGACGGCTTGTGAAGGATGGGCGTCCACTGGCTCTGGTTGGTCTTCATCTTCAGTGTCTGGAAATTGCCCTCGCTAGCCAGCGGGGCCACCATGGCAGTTTTCTTGGCTGACTTGGCCGCTCGTTCCGTGGGATAGACAGGCTCTCGGAGGGAAGCAAGTGGCGCCAGGCCAATCCGGTTGCTAGGGGTGCCATTGGTCCTTGATTCTCTGGCTTTCGCTGCCATTTCTGATCAATTACTTATCTGAAAAAGAATGATATCAAATAATGAGGACATGAAGTATGAAAATACTGACTTGAACACATTGAACATACATGTAGATATTGAACACACATAAGCATTCATAAACAAGTTGACAAACATTTGAGAAATAAATAGGCCTCCTTTCTGTATACTCTTATTAACAGAATTCAGGAATAATTCATACACAAACAAAAAGTAACAAACTGTAAACTTGTTAAGTTCTGCTGATTGACAGGATCAACAAATTGAGATTAAGATATTAAACCAATGTTACAAACAACGGCAACCTTAGTTTTGAACCCTGCCACTGAATCACAAAGACACAGAAAATGTCAAGACTGGTCAGAATTTCATATTTTCTATGACTGCCCTTTCCAAATTTGAGCCTCAATCCTTGTGTTAAAGGGAGACTTCCCATGGCTACAAGGTTGTTTTTAACCGAGACACACCCCTTGTAAGATATTTGAGAAATTCAAAACACAAAAAGAGGTGCCCCAATGACTTACGTACATGTATCAACTAACAATCTCATTGAGAGAGGTGTTCCTTGACGGGCAGTACTAGAACCGGGTATCTGATTCCCCTAAGGGGCGGGTACCGAGGTACCCATAATAACGGAAACCCCAAGTACATGTTTCTTCCATCGCGCCCTGGCCCACTCTACTGCAGAGCTGCTGACATTACTTCGTTTGGCAACCATAAGTTAAATTTAGCAGGCATACTTTGCTACTTGAGATTCGTGAATAAAATCGTAAGTTTCTGAAATAAACTACAGTATAGTAAACTTGAGGTTGTTGGGTCATTACTGTGGTACAGTTAGTTGGATGTGTAGACTCGCATCACCACAGACGGGCAGCCTGCATGGCTGCATCACTGAGCAAGCACAGCTAGCTAAGCCCTCACATTCTCAGGGAGGCTTGCAGGTTCACACATGCAATGCATGCGTGCTTCATCAGTCTAGCTGCCTGCTAAGTTGCACTTGGTATGTAGGTTAAGATTGGTTCTTTTTGATAATAATCGGCAACCTCAAGATCAAGAAAATGCTGGTGAAAGGGGGCTTAAAAGATGTTTGGGCCTTCTCAGATTTTTCCAGTCCGCAACCAATCAATCATGTGTCAATGGACATGATGGAAAGGGCACTTGCCTGAGAGTCTGCGACAAATTTAGCATGTTTAGGCAATTTTGGGTAATAAAATCGACAAAAATGGAATTGGGGACCCATAATCAGCAGACGGGTTATGCCTTTGCCATGCCACAGGGGGCCTACAGCCCCACTCAATGAGACAAGAACCAACTTGAGCCTAGATAGGCTAGGGTACCTACCGGTAGGCCTACTTGCTACACACGCTAAATGAATGTGCGTCTGCGTTCTACAATGTCAGTGGCTTACTCACACGCACATTTTCACCACATAAAACATGGCAACGTATGCATGGTATGAACGGATAACAGAAAAATATATAGGCCTAATGCATGACATGTGACAGGTAAATAAAGAGGTTGGCGTAGGCAGATGCCTAAATTGGGCCAGGTGTAAATTCAAGCACCGGATCAGCAAGTTACCGTTAGTGTTTCTGTTGTTTAACATCAGCGTGACTTTATTCCAACTCAAGGCAATTACTTCACGATGGCTTAACCATTACAATCATTTTACACAAGCCTACTTTTCCTAGATGACAACTTTTAGGTGCTTGGTTTTGTGAACTGTGGAAAGTTTGGTTAAATTTGTTCCAATCTACTCGAGATTCACTGCATGCAGCCGCGATCCACTCAGCGATCAAGCATCCATCCAAATTGTAATAATGAACTTTGACCTCATCATCAGCCTTCGCGCCGTCTCCAGATAGATACTCTTTATTTCTACATATAATTCGGCCAGCACGTCACTTTATTATCATAGCCATTCGGTATGCAGTAAACCAAGTAACTTTCTCTGTAGCGTCCTGTTGGCTAGACAACCGATAGCGCTTGCGCCTAGCCTTTGCGTCCACTTTTTTGCGTGTAGGCCTACTGTAAAAATGAAGCGTTTCTTAGGGAACTGTGAATATCACCTTTTTTAAAAAAAAAAATAGGGGTGCTGCATAGGAAGGAATCTAACTAGGCCCTGTCTCGTTAAAATCGTAGTAATCACACGCATGGGCTATAATGTCAATTTCCCGAACCTTCCCAACCGTGAATGGAATTATTATCCTGGGAATTCTGCTCATTTTAACCCCAAATAATGACCTTCAGGCAACAAAGAGGAAATATGGCAAAATTTCCAGGAAGACATTTTCCGAACTTTCACAAAATGCTGTAGAGGATGGTGGGAAAAATGGGGTGGGGGTATCTTTGGAAATTTAAGAGGAATTTTTAAAAGCTGCAACATTGAAAGGGGCAAGGTATTTTTTTTTTACTCTAGCCAAGGGTTCCCAACTCTTGGTAGAATCTTTGACGAGAAAAGTCAAAATTATCAGGTTTGGTGTCCAGAATGGGTACTTTTCATTTCCCAAGTTATTTCGTTATCTGTAATACAATTTACAAACACAGAGGGCATTTTTTAAAACAATGTAATAAGATAAAGGCGATTCAGGGAGACTGTTTCATTCACCTTCCTAAAGCGTGTATTTTTAGCATCCCCCGAAAGCTGGGCTTAGAAGGCAACAAAATGAAATTTCCACAATTTATCCCCTCTCGTGATGTTTAGTTGTTTATCCGCCCTGATTTGGCCTACTAGATAGGCCTAGGGCCAACACGGTGAGCTCCGTGGTAATTTTATCAAACGAATACAGCGCCATGGTGAAGTGCTTCTTTTGTATTAAAAGTACAGGCCTCAGGCCCCAGTCCTTACAGGCACGGTCGTCGCTAGAGGGGGTGTCGGGGCGTGTAACACCCCACACCCCCATTGGTTAGTTTTGTCGGCAAAATCATGGTCTGTCGGCAAAATGGGGAAAAAATCCAAAAAAAACAAAAACGGAGAATGAAGGAAAGAAAGGGGGATACAGTAGGCCTTCACTCGTTTTGCGCGCGTGACGGTCCGTCGGCAAATTTCATGTGGCACCCCCCCCAATTAAAATGGTCCAGCCACGCCCGTACTTATAGGTTAGGAGAACTCTAAAGTAAGCCTACACATTTTCAACTTCAAGCAGTGGATCGCCCAATTTGGCCAAAGAAGGCTCGGTGGACGTTATAGTATCATGTTTAGCGCGATCAAATAATCTGTTTTTCAAATGCGTCTTCAGTAAATTTTGCGAGTATTGAGTGCATTTTTGCTTTCCTTGTGATTTCTTTGTTCCTTGTGGACATTCACATTACTGCCACCTTGCACAACTTTGATAGCAAATGCATTACCACGTCCAATACGTTATTTAGGGGCCATTCAAAATTTCGATGTGTTTAATTTCAATTTTTTCTTCGAAATAGTGGGTGGGTCAAGGTAAATTTTGAAAATCGAAATTCACTCTTCCTTTTAAAAAAAATCGATCTTTTGACTGGTTTGAATTAGTAAGCGGGCCGCGCCAGTGATCCGTAAGTGTTTATCTGCTTGAACTTCGTTTTGAGTTACGTAACCACCTGTGTATCTTGTACGGTGTGCAAATCCATGGGTGAAGGTGGTGGTCGAAACGAGGGCAAGGAAAAGATTGCAAAGACGGCTATATCAAGTTCGTGGTCCAAATTATATTAAGCATGTTGACTCTTACGATAAGCTTTAACCTTAGGGAATCTGCATTAATGGATGTAAGCCTATTGATGGTTTCTCGAGGCATGTTTTGTGGCTCGAACCATATACTGTACAACGAGCAGTGACCCTGCTGTCATTGTTACGTGAATGGGGTACGCTCTACCATGGGATGCCCAAGAATCATAAGAGCTTTGTACAATCCTGATGGAAGAGCGTCGTGTCTGTGCCTGTTACTGTTGAAGAGGGAATGAACTTGTACAAAAGCCTCAGAAGAATGATTCTTGATGAGATAGACTTGTAGACCAATAGTGTTATGTTTCCGTCTTTCATAGTGGCATATACCAGTAAACATAACTCCTTGTATACTGATTATGTTCTTGCAGCAAATTGTTTAGTTAAGGGACATGTGATTTCAATATTCAGAAGCTTTATAAATGAATCACAATAGTTACATGATTGGTAGAGGAAAGTAGGATTCTATTTCAGTGGGATAACTGAAACAATAAGCAAAAAGGACGTGAGATGTCAAGTAAATTCTCTTTATTGTTTCAACAGTTCTGTAAAAGTGCAATATTTTGAAACGACGTAAAACTGGAAAATTATGCATGAAGCATTTTTGGGATTCTATAATAATGAAATGTTTTGGCAATTTTCCCTTAAGTCCTTAAATGCAGCGAGTAATTAGTATATAGAAGATAATAATTCAACAATAACTCGAACAAAATTATGCCTCAACTCTACCGACTAGTTTACAAACGTCTTGAAAAATTTTTGAACAGTTAGAAAAAAGGTTATTATGAAACGTATACAAGATGTTAATGAACTATGCAACCCGATTGTCACACATACCGTTCATGTGACAAGATTGGTTGAAGGTCCCTGGCAAAGAACCATCATTTTCAATGTGTTATATGTGATTGGTGATTAAAATATATAACCTACTGTGCGTTTTTACTGACACGTTTGTTGGATGACAAATATGGAAATAATTATGCCAACCATTTTTTAAGCAAAGTGCTGATTGCGAGTAAGATGAAACAGCCACATTGGTATTCTACCTTTCACTAAAAATACAATCTCTGTCTTTTCGGAAGGAGTTTGAACACAAGGCACAATTTGAAGATCACCAAAAGTATATGTAGATTCCTACATACTTTCCTCTTTCCCTTAAAAACCGTTTGAATAAAAACAGTTATCATTATGATTAGGCGCTTTCCGCAATATTACGACGAGTACAGAGTACATGAGTAAGATATTTTTCTCAGTGAATTAATAGTTGCAGCAAAGACAGGTGATCTCTGTATACTTTGAATTAGCTGAATTAAATAAAGCATTTGCCGCTGTTTTTAAGGAAAACAGTCATAATGAAGATGTAGGGTAGAACCGGACAATGCCTATATTTTTGACAATTTTATGCAATAGGTTTGTAAAAGAAATTTATGTTCTCAAAATGAGCTTTAATCTAAGTTTTACTGATTTGGAGTCTTTGAAACATACCCTAATTTTATTCTAAGAAACTATCTACAGAAAATTACTCCTTATATGACACTTGTGCAACTCAGATCATCAATGATTTTGGATGCAACAAAAGAAAAAAATTCATGTGTCTTCCAACGATAGGATAAAATCCAGTTTTTGATACCCTTTAGGGTTAAAACCAAAGGACCTAGCTAACGATTAAAGGCATGTAAAAACTTGATAAACAGTGGTGAACATAGTATTGCTTTTATCAACAGCCACTCTATATTAGCAATAATCTATAAATGTATTTTTGCAAAAATAAACCACAAAATTAAAGATTTCGGATCACAAACACTGCAACAAGTAGTGTACATTTTTTTCCTTTGGTGATGTCTTACATGATACACTTTGATAATCTATATAATGTCCATCATAACGAATTAATAATCCGTAATAACGAATTATGAACACATACTTGACCATGGCACTAATGGGCTTTCGTAGCCATCCCTTCAGCCTCAGTACACAGTACACGTACACGGTCGTCGCACTCAGCAGCTCGAAAGGCGCCCTCATCTTCTAGCCTTTATTGTACAACGTGTGTCATACGTCACCAGTCGGCGGTAAGTTCGACTTGACAAATAGGCCAATCAAACACTCACCCCCCGTCGACGACATGTAGTTTTTCATAATTGTATATGAATGACATAATCTTGCATAATGTATATAATGTAAGGAATTTTCACCAAGTAGTCAGTCTCACATTATAATGAAGGTATGAACGTAAAAACAACCAGTAATTTGACTGGCTGCAACCTGTTTTGGTGGATGAGCTAATTCGCCGCGAACAAATAGCTGGCAGATACGTTTACTTGTCACCCAGCGCTCGAATAGATCTATTCACTAATTAATTCATAATTATGCACGCATGCGGACAAATGGCCTTGGTGGCAACAAGTGTGAGCGGGCCATTGAAAAAGTACAGGGGTGTGACTTTGATGACCATTTTTTTTCTCAGGTTTTCTTGCTTTGTTCATTTTTTCTTCAGAAAATCTAATTAAATCGTTTTGGCTATTAGTTTCTTATCTAACCGGGATTTTTAGCGCTCTTGGAAAAACTTTATAATCGCGATTTTTCCTGTGCACACGAGATCTCTGTTCCTTAGTATGGCCCCTTCCATCATAAGTAGTACAAAATACATCGTTGGTGTTCTTGGAGCCAGCCTGAGTATTTGTAAACACGTACTGATTTTCAATGTACATGAACAGTACCCCTGTAAATATGAAAGTATACAAAAAAAATGCAGAACTGTTCTCGCAAGTTACTTCAAAAGATGAGATTGCTCTTGGCGCATTGGTATTTTTCAAAATCATTATGTCGGGGTCTCATGCAGTGGACGTATTTTCAGCGGTTCGGTGAAACCCGAAAATCGAAACTGAAAAAAAGAAATTTTAAAGGGCCACTTAGGCCAATTTTTATCAACGGGGCGACGCGCACCAACGAAGGCCGGTTAGGTGCCGGTATGGCGCCCTCTTGTGATTTATGGATGGTTGGAAAGCGGCCGGAACCACGCCGTTGAAAACTAAAATTGGCGTTGACCAACACTCGTGCAGTTTTGGTTACATCTGGCTGCTATAAAAAGCATCAAGGCCCACTTGGTAACAGGGGCCAAGTCATGTACAGACACGACGTGAAATGGTAAACGTGTCTGCCCTGCATTTTGCTCGGGGCTACATCGGCATGGAACGAACACCGAGCTCTCGCAACAACTCGATTACGAGATTATTTATAGGTCGTATCGTCGTCGGCAGGGCATGCACGTTCGATGTTACCGGCACCGCACCACCGGCTTCGGTCGAACAATAGTGCATCCTTTTCCCACCAGGCTGGATCTTAAGGCGTCGTTTGACGAAAAATCATTTTCGAGAAGCCTGGGCCTGAAGTTGGCTAATCGTGTCCAAAAAGCTGAGTTGGCAGAGTACGTGGCGCGGGAGTCGTTCCGTAATATGCATTGTGTTCCTTGTGGAACATTATAAGGCGAACAGTAAGTCTACATATAGACTTCGCTAACCACCAACACCACCAGTCGATACACACTAGGCCTATACGCTACCACAGGTAAGTAACTTTATACACGTAGGCTACTGGGATTGGAAATGCAAAAGCTGGTTACTAAGCTAAGCCGACAAGGCCCACGAGGCGTATTGACACTAATAAGGGAGCCAATTAAATCTTGAGCTTAGCAAGAGAGGAACTTGGGCGCTGTCGGAGGGAACATGCAAAATCTAATCAGGCTAAGGTATTACTAGCAAGGTACGAAGCTCGTTTGCATTCAGAATGTAGCCTTCAGTCCAAGCCTTCCGTTATTGTCGAATGTCGATTATTATTTGACTTTTCGAGATTTGTTTATTTTCCATGTTATAAGAACTGTTGGAGGAACAACTTATGAATAATACCCCCACCCCACCCGACCCGCCCTTTTACTCAAGTTCTGTTCACAGCCACGACTCGGTAGTTAGCACTACATTGGAGAGATCAGGGTCAAAGGTTGCAGAGAATTTCAGTAGTTTTAAAGGGTTGAGAAGTATTTATCTCGCCTCGTGGGAGTCCCGGTATTAAGCTCCAGCGTCGGCTAGCCAAATTAATAAGCATGCTGGTTAACTTGATCCCTGCGACGTTAATTATGCCGCTGAATTAGACTACTTCCTCTAGAAGATGTCGTTCGGGGGAAGGCCCAGGAAATTTTCTGCGTGGTGGGGGGGTTCGGGCTCGTCAGATTTTTTATATCCGATTTTTGAGGATAAATGGACACACAAATAGGCCTAATGCACCACATTTTACTTATATAAATATAATAACCCTTACAGGATATCATCAATTTTCACCATTTTGTTCTATTTCGTTTATGTGTCAGGGGAGGGGGTTTGATACTTAACCCCTCCCCCCGCCAAATCCACGCTTGGTCATGATTACTTCGACGTCATTCATCATCACACTTTCTGTCAGTTTGAAATGGCAAGTATTTTCAGTCTGCATCTTCAAAGAAGAGCCCACCACCGTTTATTGTGGATGTATCCAGAGGGTCCGGTTTGACTGGCAAAAATCATTTTAGTTTGTCCACGAAGGGAACAAAATTCTAACCAAACCGAATTGAAGAAGAAATAATTTGGATGCATTGCGCCTTGCCAAAACACAAAAGTCTTTTGGGGGAAGGGGCAAGCTCTGTTCTTTTGGGGAATCACTTTTTCCTTGGAATTTCAAAACGATGATATTCTTAGTTTACCGTAATAATTCGGAAGAAGATTGAAACAGCAGTAGTTTTCCTTCCATGCATTGGTCATTACACTGTAAAACAACATTTAGAGTTTAAACGCGTTTTATACCCACCTTTTCAAACCCATAACATGTCTATTTAAATGTGTTTAGGAAAGTGTTTAAAATAATGTTAAACGCTTTTCCACAGTACATGTTAAGCTTCTTGAAATCCGCTGAGCATTTAAACACATTCCTAAACGCATACCACTAAGCATAACGCGATTAACCATGTTGAAAAAAAGTGGGAACAAAAAGTGTTTCCCAGTGAGTTTAGAAATTCTAAGAGCCTTTTATAAAAGTGCAGTGTCACAACGTGGCAACATGTACTCAGCCCTTCCAAAATTTAACTGTGTGCAGGCACAATAGGCACGCACGCAGTCGGTTAGTATCATCATAGAACTATAGAAAAAGGAGCTCCGTGGTAGGATCTAGGACCTATACCAGCAATAGTGACACTAAGATCCTAAATTTTATTCCATTTATTTTTTAATCTATCTTTTAAGAAAGAGTTAGAATGTTTTCATGTGGCGGCGCAGAGGAGTCTATGGCTGTAAAACCAGTCACGCCCACACAGAAACAAACCAGGCATATCATTTTAATATTATAGCTGTCTCCGTTTTTAGCGCGTGCGCATGTCGTTGCAGCCTTTTCGTTAGAGTGCCATATGGAAACCGAGGGACTGAGCTAGGAATGCTTCCCTTGTAGTAGCGTCCAACAGGTTCTGGGGTTACCCGTATCGTCTTTCTTCAATTATGCTCCAATCGTTTCGGCCGGTATGATGGAATGGCTTGCCGGCGGTGCGCTGATCCGAGCGGGTCCCGTCCTTTCCTGAAGCCCATCAGACGAATTGCTGTGGAGGCCGAGATGTGCGCGGTCATCGCGCCGTGTATCAACGCTCAGCGTGATCAACCGGTGTGAAGCGACACATCAACTATCTGAGGCCCGAAAATTGTTATCAGTTTATCTGCTTGTATTTTTTTTATCTAATCATGGACACAATAAGTCGTTGTAACAAGCCGACAATATGCAACGACGTTGATTTTGCAAGGTAAGTTTTATCGTGGCCGTGCACGATGCATTTGATTTAATACTGCAGTGATTTCTGACTTCATTAAAATATGCCATGTAATGCATGGTGACAGAATTATGACGATTTTTATCTCGCAGTAAAACAGACATAGTCGACCATGCAAGTGGTCTTACTGGACATGGTGGTTTGATTCCAGCCAAAGAAAGATGTGACGGCTGCATTTATATTTTTAGAGTGAAGTATACCATAGTCATGGTGTCCTCTGTGTTTGGTTTGGAGATGTTATTAAGACCACGAGGGTTTCTAGATACCTGCAAGCTCTGGGCTGGGATTGGAACCAGTCTCACTTCACGGGCGACTGGATTTGTTTTTGGTTTTGGGGGGCGGATCAGACTCATACTTTTTCGTTTCCTCATCAGTGACCTAGTTGGTTTTTCTACACTTTCCGTTCAGAAACTTCAGTTCTCCACGGTATAAAGAGATGGCACTGGTGCCCCACTTCAGACAGATCTGAAGAGGTAGGAGCTACTCGTAGAAAAAGATAAATATGGCACTGCGACATGTCATCAAGGTTTTGCTATAGCCTACAGTGACCTCATTCCGAAGCGATACATATGTTACATGAGGCCGTATGGAGGTCCAAACTGGCGCTTTTCCATGTTCGCGTGTTGCAACTTCCGTATTCACATCCCTTTTAGTGCATTTTGCTCGTGTAAACGGATTAAAATAGACACTCACCGTCACGCATACGGATCACGACACGCACGTGCTTTATGGCTAAACAGTCATTTCTGTACAGTAATGTACGGAAACGGTAATTTCTCTCCCTTTCAATCGGTTAGCAAAGTCGGTAATTAATAACGTTCCTAACGTCCGTTCAAAAAGGCAAAACCTTTGGATAATTTTAAGGATAGTGACAAACATAATTTTCAATGACTTACTTTTTGGAGGACCAGATGTACCAACCTTTATTGCCCAATAATTTTACAGTATGCTTGGAACTTCGACGTTTGTTTTGGTTTGGTTTGTCAGTTGTTCTGTATGATAAAAGCCCTCTATGGATCGTCTGATGGGATCAACATTTCCCATTTTAACGAAGTGTGCATAAATAGCAACTACGAGTACATAATGCGATTGCGGCTTATAATGGGGTACAAACTCAAGCCTTAGCAGTTCACAGTGCAAAAGGTTTTACTTTTTCCCCGCACGCAACTTGCGCGTCATTCTTCAGGGACTGAGTGCCGCAATACTACCCACAGCGCTCTGTGTTTCCTTCTCGAGATTTATGCGGAGATATAAGCCTTGACATAAAAGCGCTACTTCACCACATGCTTTGCAAAGTTCATGCATGTGTTGTGTCTGCATAGATAATCAATCTCAGAGTGGGGGTTTGTTCGCCCATGCAACGTCGAGTTTTCGCCCCGTTTAGTGTAAAATTATGTTACGGAAACACTGTTAAGATAGCAGTCGATTTGGGAATATTTTGGTATCACAGTACATTTTGTATATCTATTATCGCCATAGGGCCTACTGGGTCTGCGCATTTCTGATATATTTTCACTTGAATGAATGTGATCTACTCTCCCGATTTCACTTATCGGTCATCCACTTTTGTTCTATACCACCAGGCACCTCACTTGGCTAGGGCCTAATTATGCTGCTAATGACTGATGCAGATACAAATTTCCGAGGGGCCAAACTCGTTTTTTTGAGGGGGGAGGGGCCAAAATATTTGCCTTTTTTAT
This sequence comes from Acanthaster planci, assembly GCF_001949145.1. Next base: position 3,098,443 of record NW_019091361.1, read on the forward strand.
GTAACCTTTTTGGCCTTTTAGTGACTTCAAGGGCCTTCAAGTGTAGCAGCGTGAGTGCGTGACGGGTATATTCATCAAAGCAAAACAATGATGTAAGTACATTACTCGGTTTTGTCGACAGAGGGCGTCGTGTAATTAGAGAATACATAGAGCCCTGGGGAATATAACCACAGACAGTTTCTAGACGTTAATATATTTGTGAATGTAACGCACGTCTGGCTTTAATTTGTAGACAAACGCGTCCATACTCTGGGCGGCGAACTGCCGGGAATTCTTACTAGAACGCCGCCTCAGACGGTCGGGCGGGAATCTGATGCGAAACTGGGTCTCTCTGCTGGGAACTCCCCATGGGTCAAAGCTGTAGAGACTTCTGGTGTCTTGCGGGTGCCCTTCATTGAAAGCCTATAGTAGTTTGGATTTCTTGGATTGCTGGTTGGCTGCTGCGAGCACTGCATGACTGACTGTTTACAAATCAAGGTGAACTATGCTACTGATCTGTAGGGAGAATTGGGCTACAGCTGCCTTCGAGGAGCAAATGCTTTCACCGTGACTGGCCACAGATTCAGGTAATGCTGTTCTATTAGTCTCAATGTGACTGTCAAATTTACGATTCTGTAATGTTCATCGTGCCCTTAATTAGAACCTACCAATCCCGTGCGAAAGGTTGTGATCGCGTAGTTTAATACACAAGCATTGTTATAAAGCGTAGCCTTCTGGAGGACTTGTCAAAGCGTTTCACTGCATTGCGTGAACACTGAACTACTGAATTGGTGTTGATCTAGGCTTAGTCTGCTGCTAGCTATATACATGATACCAATAAACAATATGTTTTCGCCGCTTACCCTCTATTGCCAAACAGCTATCTTCAGGTTTTAGTTAGCTTACAAATGTGAGCTTGACACCTGCTTTCTTGACCTTTCCTTTTGTCCTCCTGCATTCGTCCATGCTTGGCTGATTCCCTGTTTGTTTTGCTTGTTTGCCCTGTCTACTTGTCATTTTGCCTTTCAGAAAGATTTTGCTAGGATCGACACTTCAGGGCCTCGCTATTTTGCTATTCGTTTTTAGAATGCCATATGCACCAGCAGTGTCAATTACTCTTCTCGTCACCAAAATAAACTGCCGAGTTCCTGTACTTTTTCCAGCTGTAAGTAGCCGGTGGTAAATTGGTTGGAAGACGAAACATGTCTGGAAATCAAAAATGATTAGCCAATCCAGCAGTTATCAGCATTTGAAGTTCGTCACATGCCCATATTGTGACATGCACTAATTGACATGTAAAGAATGTTTGTATCGTTGTGCATGCCCAGAATGGCTTTCATATTGTTACTGTAATCACATTACCAGTGTCCACCAAGCAAGTGCTCACGTGCAGCAAGAAGACAAAATGCGCGGCTCGAGCAGTTGCGCATTGCGCAGTGTCTGAACCTCAACATGAATTGAATTTGTGAAATGTTTTGTCGAAGGCGTTGCCGCGGGGTGCTTCAGAGTAACTGCGTTGAGTTTCGCTCGGCAGACATTCCGCTGCCGTGTTGTTTTCCAAGTTCGGGACCGGGCTATGTACATAGGAACTTGTGGTAATTAACCAGTTGCAAACGCCATCGACCTTGACGATGGAAGTATCTACCGACGGCAGTCTTTTTTTTCGATCAAGGCAAAGTAAAATGATGATCTCACGTTCAGCGAATGGTCGGTGAAGTGTGGGATATGGGGTCGGTTTCTAGTTCCCTTATCAACTTAACAGAATGTAAATAAATTTTAAAGAAGGCTTCCTAATAGTACCACAACTTTCTTTCCATGTGGTCTGTTGAATTAAAGAGACTTTGAAGTACAGCAGCATGACCTCAAATTTGACAGTACACTAATCAATTATGCCAGAGCTTAGATTTTTTTTACCTCGGTGATATAACCTCTGTACAATGCAAATGTACATCAGGATCTCAATTAATGAAGTGGGCACAATTTAGTAAGACTGTTGCGTGTAGACAAGCGCAGTCATGAAATTTTGTTGTACGTGCAACAAAAGTTCTGTTTGACGAGACAAAATTTCCAGATCAGAACACAATCATACCCTAGGCTTGTGCGCAAGCTCTCGTACAATGCGTAGTGCTCGATCCTTCCCCCGCGGTTTCTCTCCCGCATCCTCGTTCGCAGTTTTGGTCTTCGAGCTCGTAACTGCAACATAAATGCAGATCACATACAGCTCATGTCGTCTTGTTTTTCCATATTGGGTCACTGACTCCTATACCTCGCTTGTTCATACACTCACCCGTGTATTCTGTGGGACATTGCACCGTCGCCGAACAAACACTTCGATCCGTTCAAAGCCTTCGGGTAGTCTTTCAATTTCCCAGGTTTGATCATGCACGCGCAACTCTGAAAATGAGCCGGTCAAAGTGAAGGCCGTACACACTTTTCTGAAATATCACTTTCGTTTTCTTGGGAGCCCCTTATTAGAATTTGCATTCATCCTTTGCAGCAGCACTTCCCCGCCATTCAAAAATGCATACTCATTCTGAAAATGGCAATAAGTAGGCACATTTATTCTCATCATTTAGATAAAAAAAAGTCAAAGCACGGTCTGGTGGTTAAGTTAAAATTCCAAGTTTGTACACTGAACTGATGGGATTAAAAAAATAAAAGGAAATAAATGCATAAATACATGTAAAATGGACAGTAACTTGCAACAAATATTGAATTTCAGGATACTAATATTATTTTTAAACAGTTTCCCCCAAAGGTTGAATCATGTTGGTTTAATGTTTCAGCATTACATGGAAAAACATTTCACGGTGGCCGGTAATATACAGTCTCTTTAATTTAAAAAAAAAAGTGGTTATCACACGTGCAGTCCATTTTAAGTAAAATGAACCTTAATCGGGCGAGTTGTATCAACCTCAGTCAATTTTCTGTGAAGAACGGAGCCAACAGTCCACAGTTCTACACATGTTTTTCGCGGAAAGTTAATTACATGTTTTTTTCCACAGGCAAAAAAGTCGGATGCCAGTGTAATAAAAACGCACATCAGCCAGTTTAGTTCTCGATGACAACAGGACACTACAGACAATTGTATAATACGTGGATGTGTATCAGCGATGTAATTATACCCTTTGGGCTATCTGTACGCATGGGCTTGCGCTCGTAGTGGTGTGTCCTTATTTAAATGTTAAAGCATCGAACTTTCCCCCGTGGGAGCGCCTTTTAAAGCCGACGTGACATTTTACCAGATGTGACGCTGACGAAGGCAGATCTTTCTTTTTCTGTTGTCAGTTCTTACCTTGGCATGGTTTATGGTAACACGTTGATTAGTGTTTACCTGTACTGATTTCAGGGATGGGGGGTGGAGTGGGTGGTTGCCACGGGGACCTTTACTTCTTTTCAAGTGGAAAATGCCAGCTCTGAAATTCGGTCAGGAGTCGGTCATGAAAGGAACCCATCCGTGTACTGTCCGAGACTAGCACTCTTGCAATGATTTCCGGGCCCTCGGCGTGACCGGGCATAAGCTGTGTTCGTCCGCTCGTAGATCGTCAACAGGGTACGGCAAGTGAAACTCCACCGCGCTACCTCTTTGACATTTTGGACGGATCATGTTGATTTCGCTCTTCTTCCCTGTCTTCTAGTTTGCAGGGATGCACGGTTTTATATTCGCTGTTTGTCTACCTGCCAGACAGGAATCGATTGAATTGGCTGTTTTGCACTCCCAAGCTTGGCCTTTTCCCCCCGATTGATCGGTATACCCTCGGCAAATAGGGTTTTCGATCAAAGTGACAAAATAATAAGACGAAGATATCATCGCGTCGTCAGTTAATGAATTCTTATTATCATAAATCTTTGGGAAGATAAGGCGTTGGGAGGGAGTACATCCATTGGGAAGTGCGTGGGGCTATGTAGGTGCTCCAGGAAAAATGAAGTCCCCTGCAGAAACGTAATTAAGTAGCTGACAGAAATTGTCTGCCCTGTACTGGGGCTGGCATGCAGTTGGAGTCGCTTGGGTGGGGAAATTCACGCTAAAGCTCAGGTCGAGTCTTCGTCAGGGTTATCGTCACGACAGGCAGAATGTCGGGCCGTGTAGTAGACTTGACTCAAGTCGGGATCTTCCGTGACGTCTGTGTTTATGCTTTGGATATGGAGGCCTCGCGTCGTTGCTTGCTTTGCGCCCTCTTGTGTCCATTAATTACTTTGAGTTCAGAAATCCAGACTTGATTGACCTGCCAGCCGTTGAACATGACGAATCAGCTAATCTACCAAAGCAGGTAGCAGCCGATCAAAATGATATACGGGCGATTCACAATAGTGTGCTGCCGAGAGTTCGCAACGCGTTGGCCCCTCACGGTGCGCGAAATCTGTCGGCCCAATGCGCGTGTGGAAAAGGTCGACAGATTTCGCGCGTCGTGATTGGCCAACGTCTTGCAAACTCTTGGAAGCGCACTGTTGTGAATCGCCCGTATTGCTCCGGACTTGTTTTTACGATTATAATTAACGAGTTTACAAGTCTGACTACTTTGATTGGTGGAAATTCCAAGTCTGACTACTTTGATTCGTGGAAATTCTCTATACATTATGCAAGATCATTTCGTCCGTATGAAAATTATGAATAAAAAAATTCATGAAACAAACCATACAAGTTGTTTCAGAAAGTACAAAATAGAAGTTTGATTTGTTTCCAAAGCGAAATCTTTTATCATGGATCGATAGACCTTGGTTTCTTGTTTTGTTTGTCATCACATCATTCACCAGCCGTTCTGCATGAGTGAGCAGAGGGGATTTATATTTTCCTAATTTATTAAACCTGGCTTGGGCATAGAGATGAAAGGGTTAAAACAGAATTACAAGCCGTGGTTGTAAAGTTTGCGCCTGTGTTCACTCATGCAGAACGGCTGATAAATGATGTGATCGATACATGATAAAAGATTTCTGAAAGCTAATCAAACTTCTATTTTGTAGACAATTTTCTAAATGTATGCTTTTTTGAAACACCCTGTACAGAGAAATATAGGAAAAGTGATTAGTTGCTTACGTGTGATTATAAAGATGTACAAAGAAATTGACTTGAGTGGGATTTAAACCTACGACCTGCGGAACATCATACCGGTGCTCCTCTAACTGAGCTATCCAGCCCTGCGCTGGTGGCTCTTTGGAGGTCACAGGTTCAAATTCCGCTCCAGTCTATACCCAGCAAGAAATGAGACCGAGTGCATTTGGTTTCCAGTCCATACTCGCCTTGGCAGGTTTTCGCCGGGTACCCCGGTATATTTCTCATTATGAGCAAACCGGTCTAGCGTTGTTATTTCCTCTTGTTGCACGATCTGGTCATATCTCTTCACATCTTTTCGGTTGGGCGATTTTGTTTGAGCTCTTTGCCAAATTGTGGCCTAAAAGTAAATTCAATATAAATAAGTGGTCGACTTAACTTGTGATGAAAGGTGGCCAGAAGGTGGCGCTCGCACTTTCATCACTTGTACTAGTGTGCTCGTCTTCGATGTTGTTTTGTTAAATTCAAATGCGTTTCACTTTGTTTGCTACCTCCATTCCACCTGCATTTTTGGTTGTGGACATCCAGCAGTGAGAGACATTGAGACGCTTGGTGGCGGCAAACATAACGGTCCTTTTTGGTTCATGCGCGCATGCGCGTGCAGTTCTAGGTATGCGCATCAATTCTGAGCACGCGCACGACTGCGGAAAAGGACCGGTTTGTCTGCCGTCACCATGCGTCTCAAAGTCTCCTATTAATGTTTGTGAGGTCACGGCACTGGCCCCTAGATTCGCAGTTTCTATTCTCGATTGTAAACGCATTAAATGTGCACAGTCAACGCACGCAGCGAAACCTAACACCTCGGCAGCTGTGAGTGCATCTGATGCTTCTTAAAACCCTGAGTGTCCCCGAAGCCACGCTTTCCGGAAAATGCTATTTTTTTATTTTAGTCCTCGCTGAGCAGAGATTTATCTGAATTCCCCTCTCATAATGCTTCCCAGGGTAGCTTGCCTTTTGCTTAATGGTAAATTGCAGAGTGAGGAACAGTATTTTTTTTACAATGGAAGGAAACAAGAAAGCGCAGCTCTCTGAAAAGATTAGATCTGCGTTTTGGAAGGTTTTAACGAAAGTTTTCTCTAGTGCGGGGGAAATTAGCTTAAAGTGCCAATCGTAGAGTGGGATTGTTAAAATCTGAGGACCCTGCTCTGTGGAATTCTGAAGCTTTGAAGTTGTAATGGGAATGGACAGGCTGTATTTACATCTTGAGGTGGCCACTTAAAACCAACCCCTCCGAATCGATACTTTTATTTATCGATACTCTAAATTAGAATTGGATTGGATTGTTTCCATAGTTAATATTAGTATTACACGTATCTATCGAAATATAGTGCGGTTAAGCTTTAACTTGCCCCTTTGCCACAAGCAACCACATTCTCGGGGCCTTGCTCATTGTGACCTAAGTCTTGGGAGAGGATCTGGTGGTAGAGTCCTGCCACAGTGAAAACGAGGTTGGCGATAGGGTTACCCAATGAAATGAACTCGACATAGATGTGCCTTGCATACAGTGATGTAACGATGGAAGCCGCGCCCAAGAGGGATTATGTATATTGATCACTCTTTCTTTGTGCCGAAAACAGTCAAAGATTGTGGTTTTATGCTTTTCGTTTCCTTTAAACGGTACACAGACTTATTCAGCACTTCTTACTCATATTTAAATTCTCACATTTTCATTCTTGTCCAGGGAGGGTGCCAAAATTAGAATCGGGGTGCATGCCATCAGGTTAAATGCCGCGATTAGTTTCAGCATCCCAAAGTTATAGAAAGACTTTCCGCATCCAGGTGGAGGGCCATGTCGTTTTATTCAGGCCGCGGGGTCAGTGCGCTACGAAGCACCCATCAGTGCTTCCCCGCTGAATGCATTACGCGACAAATTCGAGGCAGGAGCCGATAGCAACCAACATTATACTGCAGATGTCGCATTTTCGTTTGTTGTAATGCACACTTTAACGAGGGAGAGTCAAAAGGTGAACATCTGCGGAATGCAACCCCGAAAATCGAAATTCAGTTACAACCGGTATCATTGTTGGTAAGGGGGGGGGTTGTTCAGTGTGTGTACGTTTGATGAGACCGGTTCGATTTCTACCTTGTGGACCACATTGTGGATTGGTTGTTAATTCGTATCGGATGTGGGGTCGCCAAAGTAATTTGTAAGCGTTGAAACAAAAAGCCTCATCATGCGTTTCTACATTCTTGGACCTGCGAGAAAAAATACACGTAAATATGTAGGCCTAGCGCCTAAGTCAGATACTGAGGAAATCATGTCGGACCTATTGTGACTATATCGCGACGGGGAGGTTCTAACTATAGTCAGTCGTGTAGTTATTTAAACATCAACGGCATAAGCTTAAAGTCAATACGAAACTTTACTGGTATGTGTAAACTTAAAAGAATTGGATGTACTGTACATGACATGTACAGTTGGTGGCGGTTTTCGTAACCAGTCTAGCTGTAGCATCAGTAACCGGGGTATACTCAGCAAGAAATGAGACTGAGGGGTACCCCCCCCCACATGTCCAATCCCTTTACACATTCCAGACTATTGTTACTCAACACATCCCCCAAGATGTCTGAAAGGAATTCCCCAGATTCCCGCGAGACAATGACCAACACAAAGCAGGGGGGGGGGTTCTCTCCGTCTCATACCTTGCTGCATATGAACCGGGGGTAAGTCTGCTGAACCTGGTGTTCGTCCGTGCGTCATTAGGGTTGAGGAGTATACAGCGGTAAGTCACGTGGGCCCGGTAAATTTTGGCCAGCGGGTCCTTATAGGCGACAGGTTGCTTTGACAGACGCGAAGGGTGGGCGGTGATTTCAACACCATGTTCTTGGCGGCTTCGTGGAAGGATCTAGAGATACATCATTTTCACAGCTGGCACCCTTGTAGCAGTGCGGTTCACACCTGCAGAACATTTCAACGTGCAAATCCGGTTACTTATCATCGGGAAATGACACTTTCCACGTCCAGCTTTCACCCAGTGTGGTTGAGCGATTGCTGTACTGATCTATATATGTGAATGGTACAGTGTCATTTCATCCGAGTTCAGTCAGCCTGAGAAGCTACTTTAGTGGATTATTTATTATTAAGTGTTAAAATTCCAAAATTTATTTAGCTCTGAGAGCTTTGTGCACAGTATGAAAACAAATAACCACGACGGTTGTTAAAATGGTGTGCAGGTTGAGTCCGGGTTACAACTAAATTGTCAATCACAATCAAGTTTATGCTTTCACCAACCACATATTCAACGCATAACGTCGTGTAGTGATTAGTTTTCGGAACGCAGCCCTCTTTTGTGCCCTATCTCCTAGCGATGCCTGACGTCACGGTAGGCGGACTCAATTGTCCAGGACAATAGACCTGATAGAGACCAGGGAGGGGCTAGAGAGTGGGTGAACTGCTGAGCCGTGTGAGTGTGTGTGTACACAGACCCCACACAATGTGGTCGGGCACCTGGTGAAAGTGACTGCGCCAGGTGAGTGAAGTTCCGCGTATAAGTGATGCCCACTTGTGTCCAGTTTGTTTATGCACATTCGGTCGCTATGATTGTCTGCTACAACATTGGGTTTGTGCGTGATGTAACTTCATCTATTGGTTGGACCTCACGGGGCCGGAGTATCAGTTCACCCTCATAAGAAGCCAGACTTGAAGCATCTCCATGACCAAGTGGTAGTCGAGGTAAAAGGTAAGTGCACATTCGAGAAACTTAACGTGGTCGTGTTTTTCCCGGTGGATTAAGGAACAACGGGGAAGATACAGTGAGGTATGATACAGCAAATCGTACGGCTTCGTCGTTGTCAAGCGAACCCTTTATTAGAGCATGGAGGTATTAGATCACGAAGGGTGTTTTCCTACCTCAATGATTAGAGGAATGTTCGATACTATATTCGATGGCACTCGTAGCTTGGGTACCATTCGGTGGCTTGACTTATTTTTATCTATCAGAGCGACAGCCACATGCATACTCAGTATTTGCTGGGTACCTCAAGGTTTGAATTTCTTTATAGATCCCTTTCACCTGTAGATGAGTTTGGAGTGTAAATTGCATACACGTATGCACGTAGGACCGCTGGCTGTCTTTTAAAATGAGATTTAAGTGAGATTCGTTGAATTATACTTTTACTTATACGAGAGTTTGCTTGTGCTGTAAATGTAAGAAAAAAATGCAACTTGAGGCCGCTTGACTCTGTCTAGCAATCACGAGTTAATATCATGAGTACGGACAGTCATAAGCATAATGAAAGACCCAGGGTATCTTCAAAAAACACTTTATAAAATCCCAGGAGGAACAAGCGGAAAAACAAGCCCCGAAGAGGACCGTGCTCAAAATGTGATCGTAGCGAAACACAAATCCCGATGTCTTCCACTCTGCTTGTCGATACCTGCACATTTTTTTGATCGGTGTGGGCTACATTTCAATCGAATGCACTCCACAACGCCGCAATTATTGAACAAAACAGAGAGACTTACATCAGCGTCTCCGTATTCAATCCATCGGTATTTCCAACACCTGTGATCATTGTTTGAGCTGTGGGTATAACATGACGACTTTCGTCACCTTTAGTCCTTGAAGCATTCACGCCCCCTCCGCAGAAGATTTTCACAGCCGGAGACCGTTTAAGGAACACTACTGAGCGATTGTCGAGCGATTTGGTTTTATCCAAAGCATGTTCGATCGGTTATCGAACCTCGTTTGGAGAAAAAGAAGGCTTCATGCCTTGCTGCTGAGGCAGATTGCTCGAATCGATCCAGATCTGTGGCATAACACACACCATCACGAGTGTTGCCTCAGTGCGCCTGTGCAACAAGAAACCCTTTGAAACAACGACCAGTGAAGACTTCAGTATACCACACCCCCCCCATCCCCCGTGCAAAACATCGGTATCATGTGAGCGGATCGTCTTGAATACCGAAAGTCCAAAAGTATTGATAGCATATAAAAGTGTTGAACATACGCCATGGGTTCATATACAGACGAACCCATGGTATGTTCAACACTTTTAGACTGGCTCCCGCCTCGCCTTTTACTGTAGTAGTGTTAGACTCCTGGCGTCAGCAACGTTGATTCGAGCACACCCTGTTTTCCCTTTGCATAATTGTTACATTCGGGGGGAAAAATCGAGTCTGTACTCTCAAAGCGAAGACCCTTTAGCGTCTTAAATACCAGCAGCCCAGTACAGTGCATGTGCTTTCTATGGTCCGGATGAAGCAATACATTTGCACTCCGTTATTTGTTAATGTTGGGTCGTGCGGTTACTGTTTGATAGTGACTGCAGCCATTATACCATGGACTCCTGTGTAAATTTAAGCCACATCCAATTAATTTGGACACGGCCTAATGCAAGTGCTAGAATTCAAGATTAATCTGCGATGTCCTACTTATTTTAATGTCCTACATACGATGGCTTTTGAGGCTGGACACCCAAAATATCGACGGTTGGGGGTAGTTTGCTTCTCGGAAGAAAATTATGATTCGTCCTTCAGCTACCTGTGGTCTATTTCATACGTGTAAGCTGTCGTGATGTATGAGATGGACCACACTACAGGCAATTCAGTGAAATTGTACCTCTGAGCCGTGATTTTTTTATACGTATATATCAGCATAAAGGCCCACCTGAAGTCGACAACGAAGCATGGCTATGAGGAATTCTACGATCGGCACGACTCGGCTGTTATGAATACCGCCCTCTCGTGATTATTTATAATTTCATGAGGGTGGCGCTATTTTGCAACTGTTGCCAGGGCTATCTAAAAGTAAAAGAGAGTAAGGCCAGCTTGATACAATATGCCGGGCTGTCCATTATATGTACTGCAGAGTGTGTGGCTTTCCGTATACCAACTGTCCAAGTGCACTGGCGCTTATACCTGCCAGTCTGTTTCCAACGATGGTGGTTCTCATGTCAAAACTCTATACACGGCTCTGACTGTTGCCAGGAACCCGATGGGTTTCCAAAGTCTTGGCCTCGCCACCCAAATTTCACGAATGTAGTCCAGTGGTGGGAGACCCTTGGATCACTATCTTCAGCTTTATTTTTTCTGCTCCGGAAACCTGAATTATCTCTCAGTAACTTCAGGGTTAAAATATGGAGTAAGTTGGAGAAATATTAACGTTATTATGGAGGATGTGAAACGGATGACATAGACAGAATCGAGATGTGGGTCATTGGGCTTTAGAGACAGCCAAGCTTGAGTCTATTTGTGGTCAGTATTGTCGGGTTGTAAATCATTTATATCAGAATCAGATCTTTTGAAGTAAACTGAAGCTGTGAACTGGAAAGAACACCCCAGATGTCATAAAATAATAATTAAAAAACTCACTGCCTCAGGATTAGGAGCATTGTGTTGAAATTTTCAAAATGGGAGATTTGCTTTTGTATGTGTTACTTCCGTGCTGCTTAATTAATGTGCGAAAATATCAGCAAGAAATGATGACTTTTGGCTAAAACCTTGATTTGAAATTTGCTTTTCAGAGGATGAATACGATAAATCTGACTTTAAAAATAATGATTAGGTAAATCTCCGCTGGTTATTGAAAAGCCCTCATGCACTACATAAAATATGATAGACTTTAGTTATTACTGAGGTAATTATGCGGGGAAAAACAGCTGTGACAGTTCACACCCACGTTGACGAGATTAGGAGTGACGTCATCACCAGCGCTTGGCGTGAACGGCTGCTACAAGTAGTGTAATCCTAGTCGCAACACTTGTTTCAGATCTGTTGGCAGTAAGGCAGAGGTGACGTCATCCGCAGCTTGATTCTCGATAAACGCGCCGTGCCTTGTCATCAGTGCTTGCCAGAATGCGCCAAATCTCCCCGTTCATTACGGGTGCCATTATGTTCAGGGGCCATTTTTCTCGGCTGTGGGACGATGCAGGGTGTCATGTCATCCCCTTATATGTGTTCCTTTACATGTGGTGGTCTGGGAGTGCGAAAGCGCACTCTCCTCGCGATGATCGATTGAATCCTGCATAAACGGGCGCGCGTTTGGTGGCCCATTGCAAGAGCGCGGGAAAAGCATCCCATCGTCCCGGTTGGCACGTTTTAACGTGTTTCGGTCACCGCACGTCAGAATATAATGCACGCACTACAGGTCTACCTAATGATTATTGTTCTCCACCACCGCTGTGAGGTCATCGTTACGAAATCAATTCACAATCGTAGCTGGCCTTGGATAGGGACTGCCGTGATTAAAGACCTCAATTATTTCGGAATATGACCTGTATGAAGATGCCAGCATCTATGGCGCTCTAAATTAAGCTGCGAAATTAGACTTCCTGCATAATTCAATATACTGTACATGTAGCAAGTTCTGCTAAAATTATGGGGGGTAGCAACGAGTGTAGAGATGAACATGGAGGAAGGATCCTTCCTCTATTATGATGAACGAGTGAAGTCACAGCACCAGACTGCACTGTGTGTTTCTGCATATATCAAGCATTATGCTCCCGGAAACACGAATCATTATGCATGTGATTATTAAGGTTTTGATTTGCCCTGGAGTCTGAATCGAAATAAACCCAAGTCTTTTGATTGAACCGTGAGGTTTTTTATTCCAGGTCGTTTGCGGTCTTATCCTGTGCTTAATTCAGTCTGAATTGACAAGGATTGTATTCTGATAATTTTCTTTCAGGCTGTCAAGATGGCTGGTATTTGGGCCCGTGTTTTAGCAAAAACGATCCTGAAATTTGACGATTCGTAAACTCCTGCGGGTCAATACTGCATTGTAATTATGCACAGAAGTTTTCTTCAGACCCGACGAGAAAAGGAAATGCAATCAAATCCCAGTTTTTTTTCCCGCTGGGCATATTAGTAATGTAGAATTTAGTTTGGACAAAATCTGATTCCCACATATGACATGGCCTTTTATACTCGTGTAAAATGCCAGCAACAGTTAGTTGTGGAACGGAAAATGGATTCTTAATTCAGCGCAAGCAGTGGTCCCTCGCAGTGCAGTGCCAGCAAGCAGAAAGGCCACTTATGCTAATGTCGCACCTGCTAGAGAGAAAAACAACACCGATGACACTATCGGATCGGACCGGATAATTTCTAGGCAAACCGCCTGTGTCCCGCCGGCTCCAGTCGGCACGAGTCCACACAGAGAGACAGCCACCGCATTGGGGGCGGCGATTATCGTTCTCCTGCGGGTCTTTACGCGCTGGGGAGGGGATTACCTATTTCTTATTTTCCTGCTGAATTGTCGCCTGACCCTACTGTTCCGCTAAAGGGTGTAGGGATGCAGTGCCTCATAAGTGTCCAGTGACGACGGAGATTCAGTGTCGTGAAACCGGACTCCGGCGGGGTTGTGAAATGCCGTCGAGGCAAACGATTTTTGGAGAATTTCCTTTATGGTGCAGTCATGCAGCTGTTGCATTTTTACAGCGAACATTCTTCTAATCGAGTCAGTACGTTACTTGGCAGTAAGTACATAATGTAATTTGCGAATGGCCTTTGTTTCTGTTTGTGGGGATGTGGAAGTACAGTACATGTATGTGTTTTGCCACAAGCATCGTTTTCTGTGATTTCTTTTTTGGGAGGGGCTGCAATTCTTAACACTTCCAGGTGGCAGTAAGGTATTGCAGCCAAAGAAAACTCAGGAAAACGACCATAGAACAAATTCTCTCTCACTTTGGGGGTAACCCTTGCAGTGGGAGAGGATCTGTTCTGTCTCTCCTGATTAGGTAAACTTAAATTGGATGGTTGAATCAACAGGTATCATAAAATTGACGATTATGATGAATGTTAAAGAGACTGTTACCTCGTAGGTTTTGGTGTGGCCGAGAGCTCTGTGGGGTGTGTGTAAATGAAATATCTCACATCTTCAAGCAGAAAAATCACGGAGGTTAGAGTTCCTGACAAACTATTGGCCAGTTTCCATTGTTGGGAGAAAATGCATCATGTGTGGGTCTGGGACTTGTTTGTTTCATTATTTCTTGAATAAAGGTGATATGAAGTTTGAGTTACCCGTCGGAGCGCAAGGCTGATATTCTATAGTTTGTCCCACTGCATCATCTTCGTTCCCACATATTAAGTAATTGGAAAATGTATACATGGTTAGCCTCGCTTTCGACTCAGATGGCTGACTCAATAACCGAAATGGCCATGAGATAAAATACTCTTCATCCTGCATTACACGCGTAACATGTATTGTGGTTTGCGGAGGGATGGACTCAGTGTCTCCAAGGGCTGTCAAGGTTTATATGTTGTTCAACCTTCAAATAAAGTCAACTGAAAAAAATCCAGCTGAAAAGTCTGTGTATATGAATGTACAAAACTTGAAGCTTTGTAGTAAGTTTGTGAAAGATGCGTGGCCGAAAACAAGATTCAATATGGTTTCACTTCGAGAGAAAAGTAGAAATGACAGGGAAAAATAGATGTCATACATTTTGCAAGACTTGTGGGAAAGAAGTAGTCAGAAGGCTGAAACATACTTTGCAGGCTGTCAGATAACAAATATCGCTTCCATTTAACTTTCCCCTGCAGTTGTCCACAAGGAGGTGACATTTTGAATAGTAATTGAATATGTACGCAACCTGAGGACAAAAACCTTTCATGCACTAAAATCATTTTTTTAAATCAGATTTTTGAAACAAGTCATGATTTTTAACAATCCTTGGCCTCAGTAAAACGTCACGTGGTTTACTGAGAGCTGATTAGCAAGCAGGTCATAATGCTTTCAACCAAAAGATGGTCTGAGTCTTCAAAATTGGCTTCGTCATCTATACAGACCATCGTATAGAAAAAGGAAAGGGGAGTTTGGGTTTAATGTTCTCAGTAACTATGGACGATTTTTACAAAGGGTCAGGAATGACGGATCATTGCTGGTGCTAAAATTGGTTTTCCGTGTTGGCGAGAGGCACTAAGGCGCAGTGCTATGTTCGGCCTAAGATGGGTCATCTCATCACCATAGTGTGATCGCGAGGGATTATGGGAAACTCGTCAACGACAGGGTTATCGCGTTCAATCACGCGGCCAAATTGGGGTTCCGGGATCTCAACCTATTTGTTTTCGTTTCCCTGGTGGGTTTGTACACGGTCCATCTCAAGAAATGTGGTGACCATGCATCTTGACAGAATTGTCATGGGAGTTGAAGACATCATCGGGAAAGCAGTGATGGCAGGTAAAAGGACACCAGAATGAAGGGGAGAAACGGGGAACACGTTGAACGGAACGTATGACTTGACTACATTAATGGCGTTTATCAGTTTGTTTTATGCCCGTGTAAAAAGGCGACGAGCGAAATTGAAAACACGGCTGTGTATACAGACCTTTCTTGAGATAGCCTTCATGCATGCAACACTACTGTGTCCAAGAAGACCAGTTTTGACTTCACCGATTTCATATTGTCGTTAAGGCTGACATACTTCCAGCCCGAACATCATCTTGTCTGAGTACTGAAAAAAAGAAAAAAATGAACTTCCAAATGATGTAAACATAGGAAACAATCCATGTAGAAATCCTACCCACCCCCTTTTCAAAAGACCGTAGATTTCCATTTGTTGTAACCCTAATACTCCTAAATACTCCAATTTTAATACGATTTTACATACACCCTAGGGGGTTAGGGTTAAGGTATCTGAACAGTTGTGATAGCGTCCTGACAACCCAGCAGAGGTCAACTGTCGATCGAAGTCTGGAGCCTCAAATTCGCTGACACCACAAACACGAACAAGAAATCATGTAGTCTACACATACCACCTAAGTGCAAGAACACGGCTTAATAGGCTAATGTTATGCATCGCTCAGACTCCATTTTGTGTCCAAGTTTTATAGGACTCCCTCTTGGCCTTTTTTCACGCAGATCCGGATCGTGATTAGTGATCCGTCAGTGGTTCACCGACACCAAAACCCACCTAATGGATTAGTGGGAACCAACCATGGGATCACTGATCAAGATCGAGATCCGTGTAAAAAAACTGGCCCTCTGCCTCTGCCCTCTACGGCAGTGCTTTAGACGTCTCAGCGTTAGCGCGCCACCCGATGTTGATTACGAGTAAACCGCGCAAGAAAACATTCTGATCAAGACTGCATGTTGCGACGTTAAGGTACCAGATTGTGGCCATCCCGATGCACTGAATTTTGTATAAAGACCAAATACGGTCATACCATCACCAACACCACGAAGTAGCACTCAACTAGCACTTGCGTGCTACTTCGTGAAAAACCGTGTTTACAGCAATTTCGGTTTCACGAAGTAGCACTCGTGTGTATTGTCAATATAGCATGGATATGAACGCTTTGAAAGGTTTACCCGTAAATATGTGACTTGACTAGAAGATGCCCTTAAAACTCGTTTTAACTGTTTAAATAAAGGAAAGGTCAATTCCTGAAATCGACAACTCACGTAGCACGTGCCGCACAACACCGAGTGCTACTTCAGGAAAATGAAAATAACACATTTCTATAATACGCAGGGATCATACATACATTACAGGTAATGTGGTTTATTGCATTACATGTCGTTGCTGTGGTAAACTGTACATCGGAGAGACCAAGAGTCGCCTCGGTAACCGCTTCGCGGAACACTTGCGCAGTGTGCGCAAACAAACACCTGGTTTCACTGTTGCGCAGCACTTTTGCGCGCCGCCACATTCCCTCGGTGACGTAAGCGTCTGCATTCTGCGGAAAGCGTCATCCGATGTACAGCGTAAGGAACTAGAGCAGCGTGTCCTTTTCGAACTTGGAACGCCGAATCCAGGGGAAATGAACCTGGATTTTTCCGCGTTCATTCAGAACGGAATCTGCTTGCGCTGAAGAAGGTACTCAGGTACCGAAAGCTCGGCAATCACATATTCCAGAGCACTAATTTAATCTTATATTCTTGTCAATATTCTGATCACAGTGCTACGCAGCCCTTCCATATTTCTCTGATCTATAAATGAGTAGTACTTCGTGGTAGTGATGACGATACATTGCCATGGTTACACAGAGCTTGATTTCGTCGAGGCCATTCACTTATAAGCCTTGGTTCATCAACATTCTAGCAGAAATTTTGAGAAACATAAATGAAGCGTGGTAGGAACTCTACATGACTTAAAACGGTCGATGGAAGAATTGCGGCATATGCATATAAAATAATTGTTTCTCAGAATCCACATTATCCTTAAAAAGGCTTGGAATTATATATGCTGATGCGGTTGTTTTGTATTTATTGTAAGCGTTTTCAGGCCAATGATGGGTTCCACCGACAGCCATTGAAGTGATTGACTTTAAGCACGTGTTTCTTTTTTAATGTCCAGGTTGAAGAAAATTCCTGGATCTGCAACTCAATTGGTCCGTACGATTCAAACGTCCATGCATGACACTACGTATCGCACCGGCCACGACTGTGAACTGCCAATCATGTATTTTATAATACTGGAGAAAATTATTTTACAAATTGCAGATATGTAGGAGAATTATTACGTTGTGACATAAATATTTTAGCACCTATTCAGAGAGTAGCAAGCATTTATTGAAATATAATTACAAAGGTCTAAAATATATCTTTTAAGATAGCGTGATATTCAAACTATTTGGCGAGAGTATGAAGAATCGTCGCGTTCGCAAAAATACTTTAAATTTTTCTTTTCTTCTATTTTAAATTTTGAAACAGGTTGACACGTAATTCCTGGCGACAGAAAGACGTGTAAGTAAGGGAATAATAACGCGACTCTATTTACATCTCATTATCGGACAGGCCAGAATGGTTGGGCCTCTCTTACGGTTGTCGTGGAAACGTCCTCAACGTGTGTGACTGAGGTTAATCAAAAGCTGAACACGAATCTGAAAAGGGGGGGTTAAAGAAAAGCGTACTTTTCATGCAAGTATTTGCTGTTGTTTTTTTATCTTCAGGCCTTGTTTACCAGAATGTGGCTTTTTATTCGTTGTCACAAGATTTGTTCGGGGATGTACTCCGTGAGGAGGAACAGTAAATTGGATCATTTTTTTATTATTTGAACGCCGATCTCTTGTACATTCACACGTCCGATATTGATGACTGGGGAATGGCTCTTTTGGGTGGATTCAAGATGTGTTACTAAAAATAGATCCCATAGTACATGTATTATTGATTTGAGACAGGAGAAAAGGAAAGAATAGATAGCCGTTTCTTGAAGGTGTGTTTTGTATGTAGTTTTGCTTGTCTGAGAAAAAATGGCCCTATCTGTATATTACCTTGCGATATGTAGGCGGCGGGAATGCTTTATTCACTGTGTAGAGCGGTACATACGTTGTATGCATTGGCAATAAAACAGGTCTCATGCATTTGTCATAGAATTCAAGGCTGACATGTCATACCTCGACCACTATACATGTACATGTATTACATGTATTTAGAAAAAATGCATTAAAATATGGAAGAAAACGGGAACGTATATGGTATAGAAATGACAACTTACAATACTATTGACACTACCTGGCCAAATCGCTGTGTCCTGATATCCAACACGACACCCTCCTTGTTTATTGCATATGCTTGCGACTGTAGGATATTTATCGCACTTGATGTCTTTCCCTTAGCAAGGCATGTTCATGTGCATGGACGCAACTACATGTTCTTGATCCCTTAAATGACCAGTTGCAGCTGTACCCGCTATACCTGCCCATTTCGCACACGAGGCCAAGCTCATCCATTACACACACGCAGCCAGTGCTCAGGAGCCATCTTTGTATGGAGAGGCTAAATTATACTACTGACTGCCAACGTTGCCAATAAAAACTCCGCTCTTCTGTCTTCAGGAAAATGACGGACTTGTCAAGCGACAAGGGTTTGAGCCAGACAAAGGGATTGGATGCTTTTATTCGTGTCTGAACACAATCTAATTTTCTATTGTTCAAACCTCCAAATCTATATTTCACCGTGAAATTGACATCGTTCAAGCTACTTTTGCATCACTTGCAATTTTTTTTTATTCAACTGTTTTCAGATTGAAAGCCAACACAACTACATTGGCTGTTGCCGGGAAACTCCTGTGGCGGTTCGGTAATTGTGTGAGTGGTTTAAACACCACATATTAAACATCTGGTGCCGTTTTAATATTCAAGTGTATTAAACGCCCACTAATTGCTTTTAATATAAACACAACTGGTGTAGTTTTCTTACAATTTTTAAACCTAAATTTTGTGGAAATTTACATGTGATTTTGAAGAAGTCACAGTTTTAACCACACACTAATTGTTATACTATATTGATACAATTTTGGTTCATCGGTCAGATGAACATTGTGTGTGTGTTTTGCAGTTGTAACTGTCCAATTATATTAAACACCTCACATAGCTTTTCAACACTTGTATTTGTAAAAATTCGTCCAGTGCTGCCAAATGTTGGAATTTTGTGGAAAGTGCTGCCAAGGTTACGCAGCACTCTTCCAAACGTTCATATTCTGCAGCTGCAGAGGGATAATGGCGACATGTCTAAATAAGGCAACCAATTACGGTTGGGTTCGAACTCCCGACTTCCAGCCTGTACTTACATCTCTGCCCACTGCCAAAACCCCGGCGCGGCGGCTCTGCGAGTTGGCCCCTGGATGGTGGTGGTATCGCTGATGGAATCTTAATTGCGTCGCGGCGCTGATGTACCACATTCAGACGCAGTTGATGGGAAGAGAACGGCGAGTAATTATGACAGTGCAGTGTGCAGTACTTTTATGCTTCATATTATTGGACAAGTATGACTTGCACATTGGGGATGAGCAAGAAAAGAAACGACGAAACGAATCATTTTTGTCCTTGAGCGTCGATCTTGTATTGCCCCCCCCTCTCCCCCATCGCATGGTTGCGTTCAGCCCACGGGAGGGTTTATTGTATGAAAGGAACAAGAAAACCGACCATGAAGGGAAATACCCTACATAGTTTGTCTCTTCTGATTGTGTCCAAAGCCCGTCACATTACAAGTTTTAATGTGTAAGACCAGTTTTAAAATATAAATTTCTTGCCTTTTCCACTTCTTGGTTAATGCTACGTTCATTTTTGCGGTCTCAATCGTACATTATAGTGAATTTTCAACATAATCGTGTTTCAAAGAAATTTAAATGAAGACAATTAGATAATTTTGAACAAAGCCGAAAGGTTGGAGATGTGGCATTGGTTTTTGTAACCTTTAGAAATGTTTCCAGCTAAAAGCTAAATTGAAATACAAGTGTAATGGAGCGATATTAAATTAATCCGTTGAAAAAACAGAGGCTATAAGCCTGGCGCCAGTAATGGACCTCGCCTTTTGGTAGGCCATTACTGCCAGTAAAATCGCCGCTGTGATCATCGTGCTGGTAGATTTGTAAGAAAACATGATTCGAACATCAATTCACTGAATCAGGTTACTTCATGTTTGCAGAAATACAACGGCCGTTCATGGCACCAGATAATATGACTATTACTCAGTACTGTGCTCCTTCGAATTGCTGTAGAGTCATTTTGAAGGAAAAAAAGGTGACGAGAATACAGTCCTCGTGAATGTGTCGGCCCAGCACCAAGTGCATTTAAAATGAATCGTTGGCGATAATACTGCTTTCCGCTGATGTGTACTGTCTAAAGTTCTACCATTCTTTCCAAAGTTCCTGTAAAAGCTGAGCATCCATTGAATTCAAATCGCCAGCATCAGTGCTCGGCATTTCCTTGAAACTGTTGTTTTCCATACAGATTTCAACACAGTTTGGGATGCGTGTCTTTAATCATCGTCTCATGTGCACTTTCTGACCTTCCTTTCTCATGCTGACACCAAAATGCACTTGACGAGCGACAATCGCACATTCACGTTCCACGAGATGCGAACGAAAGGCGGCTGTCCATCTAACATAGAAAACACATCAACTACCCGTCGAAAAAAACATGTAACGAGCGCGAGAGATGCCCACTCTTGCACCTTGCGCTCTTGGTACGTGAGGACTTATGACATAACAACGACTCGAGTACGGTATTTTAGGCATTTTTGCCTCCGTTGCTAGGAAAATTGCGCCCTCTCTTGGTCCAGCTCGGGGCCCTTAGGACGTGGCGCCTTGTGACGATTTGTAATAATGATGAACTGCTTATGTGGTATAGGGTCACACAGAAAGGCGA
This sequence comes from Acanthaster planci, assembly GCF_001949145.1. The sequence continues at coordinate 3,119,499 of NW_019091361.1, forward strand.
CACAAAACAAAAATGTTGCTCGACTGTATGAAGCGACTCTGGTTTTACACGTGATCCTGTGGTCAACAGTGAGCATGATAATAAGCCAATGTTTGTTGGGCAGAAGTTCAGAAGTTAACACAATTGGCATAAAGTTTGAGTCGAATTATTGTTGCCTGTATACATATCGGCTGATGTCTTTGAACATGACATTCGTATTATAACTTTTTGTCAGGCCGAGACTTTTTCTTTTTTTGCAGTTCAGGCTAAATAGGGCCTATGCTATATTGAATATCGACGAGTCCGAAATTTGTTTGGGGAGGTCGGAGCACACATCACGGCTTAACTTACAACGCAATAGCACTTGGAGCGTCGTCGTGTTGTTCATGAATCGATCACCTGCCTCTCTGCTCCCGATTTTCTTTATTCGTTTGGTTGCATGAACATAAGAAAATCTCGTGAGCATTTCTACGATTTGCGTTATAGAAACGTGTAGAGATGGGGGACATTTTAGGGTCAATATCAACGCGATTTCCTATGTCTTCAAACCGATTGACTGCTCCCTAGGGGGCTTGTCAAGTCCGCTCATCATGCAGGGTTTTGGGCATCAAACGAAAATGGCGTAAATTATCCGGCAAGAGGCCCGAGCATTGAGTGAGGCACGGGCTGGGTCGCTCGACCGTCATCGCCTTTTAAGCCGCCGCAGGACAAGCAAACGGAGCAGGGGACACCGTGAGGGTATAATCGGCAAAGATCAGCCTCCATAATCAGGCTCATCCTTTTATTAGTCTTCAGTGAAGCATTCTCTTTCTGTTAGTACTCCAGCGACGCGGAGATGAATTGAGATACATCGGGCGTGCCCATTTCGGTAATTGCTAGCTCGCTAGTTGTTAGCGGGCGCGGCGCAAATCGCTACCGGCCGTTGTATTAAGTACACGACGCATTAACTCTACTGAAGTAGTAATCACCGCTATGGCCTTGTTGCTTGCCAAAGTCAGCTTCTTTTTTTTTCTGTCCAGGTCTTAGCGACCACGAATGAAATATAATGCAAGCCCAATCTGACTCTAAATCTCTTTTGTATCAAGTTTTCGTATAGCGTGCAGGTTGATATGTGTACATGGATAAACAATGCAGCATCTAGAGACACTGGTAAAATAACAGGCAGCAGAATCAGTATGATCGACAGTGAGAGTGGCTACGGAATTCGAACTTCGAAGTAACCCCACATGCTGAAGTTTAAACTAAAATATATGAGAGCAATGCCTGTACAGATCAATGCGGCTACAAAATTGACTTATCGCGGTAGAAGCGTGTCAACGCAGTTTGTGAAATATCGCCCAGTTACAATGATATACAAAGTGGAATCAGAGACAGATAAAATTACATCCGGGTTATCTAAGGGGCGTGGCTAACTCGTAAAGGGCGACAGGTCAATTAGCAAGACCAAGATGGCGTCAGAATAGCAGTATCCGTACTGAAGGCGCACTTTGTTGCAGCTGTATGGAGGAGCTGTCAACATGTGCAATATTAGTAACTGAAGGAAAGCCATTGAGCGAATCCAAAATCCCGCGCCGACACCACTTTCCCCAGAGGACCTCCTCGGAGCAGCCTTCTTCGTCCTCACTCCAGCTCTTCTCTCACGGGTGTATACAACTTGCCGTGAAAATTTCCTTGCTTTTCTCGATACCCGTCACTTATCATCGTCCAAATAATGTCACTTCTTAATTAAAAGCACACCACTGTCAAGCTTCAACGACTCGTCAAAACCCGACTTCGGCCCTGGCCACGTGCACAATAAAAATGTTGGTTTGTTTGCGTCTCGTCCTGGGCGATTTATTATGCTCGGTCCATGTCTCCGCTGCACTGGCCGGTGCAACATGGCATTGATTTTCCAGAGGGAAGCACCTCGGTCGATGAAAAATCTCGTTCCTCATTCCCCGCCGTTCACGTATTTGTTTAGATATCAACCGGGTTCGTCGATTATTCATCAAGGTTGCCTTGTTTTGGTCAGAATTTTTTTATCGGCTGCTCGTTTCCAGACCGTTTTCAGTTGCTCTTTTTCGAAGGGGCTGTGTGGTTTTAGTGATTTTATCTGAGGGTCGACGTGACTGAGTCGAAAGGAATCAGTCTTGTTTTAAAAGATGTAAATACTTGGCCATGCATCATGCATCTTGCTTCGCGCATATCGCTGCATGTCGAGCTCGCTGTTTCCAAATCAAGATGGCCGCTGATCTGTCTGGGTTATGATAACGATGACGTGCATAACAGGAACAAGAAGCTCACTGTTCAAGTACTGTGCCTACACCCACGCATCGTCTAGGTGAAGTTCCAATTAATCGCTAAGATTGTTAAGATAAGTAAAAACAAAAATATACGTCAAACCGTGTAGTTTTCAACATCTAAAGCGGCCCTTGTCTCTATTTTTGAAACTGATATGTGGACTTGAGTGCTCGCAGATGACTGTAATCGCCAGGCCTATTGCAAACAAGCAGTATACCCTAAACTGTTAGCGTTCAAGCTTCGAGGAACTCAACACTTGGAAAGTTACAACTCAACACTTGGAAAGTTATTTGAAGAGTAATGTTGCAGAGAATGAGAGCGTCCAACAATAGATGACGTCCATCGAGGAACGCGCTGAGTATTTAATCTTTGTTTTGAAGACCTTGTCGTGGGAGGTTTAAAAAGAGATTATTTCACACAGGGCTGTTGAATACCTCCTTCCAAGCTCACTTTTCTTGTTTTTTCTTCCTGTTCAATAGTAATGGGCTTATGGTGAATGACATTTGGGGACGTGCACCGTCCCACGAGGGGTGGAGCCTTGGGCCTAGCAACTCAGAGGGTGTGAGGTTAATTTGATATTTAGTGGAAATCTCATGATAGTTGTCATGTCTAATATTGCTCTTGTAACAATTTTCTACCAATAAGTATATCACGATCAGCAGTTTATGTAGTAGTCACGTCACAAGTGTTTATCAGCAATGGCGTCATGGCGACAAAACTTTCATAGCCAGGTTGTTCCTCATATTATGAGCTGTGCTAGTTAATAAGGCTTTTAATTGGGTTACATTAATGCTTGATCATGCTTTTGTGGTATGTTACTCGTTAAATATTAGCAAACTTCCATGCCTGAATAAAAGGCCGTCTGGCATTTAAAACACAGTGGACGCATTCCGTGTGTAACACCTCTCGACACTTTCTCACGACCCAGGCGCTGTCACGGGGTGTGAAGTGGCTAGTTATTACCAGTGAGTGTTTCAGTTCGTGTGTGTAGCTGTTGGCCTTTGGCGCGGGGGCATTGGGCTTCCGGAAATCCTTCCCCATTCGAATTAATCACAGAGAAGCATCAATCATTTGTCCAAACTATTGGACAAAAACAAAAGCGTTTGTCAAACTTCGCCGAGGAAGAGTTGCCTATCTGCTGTTGAATATTGTACGACAAAAGACGGCCCACTAACAATTTTCACAAAACACAGCGAGAGACAGAAGGGAAAAAAAGGAAAGAAAAAAAACGTATGCACAGCGTCACAATCTGGAGGTATATAATTTTTACCCTCCCATGCCAGGACATTATGATAATTGAATTCGATATTGATAAACATGCTGGCTGTGACATTATGCTGTACAGCACCACTTGGACTTTGGATCAGCTGCAGTGCTCGAGAGTGCGAATGAGGAAAGGGGGCCTCACTTCGGCGTCATTATCCAAAGGTAAATGGGCGAGTGATGCAACTGGAGAGGGTGCGGAGACGTGTGTGAAAGCACCATTCATTCAATTAGGAAAGTGTGTCTGCTGGTATCTCCGCCTGTCGGTTGGTTCCGGAGTTTTGGTTGGATTTTAGATCCGTCGACGTGCTTTAGCGTCTCGGGCAGAGAGACGGGACCACCTGTTTTGCGCAGGATGATGTGGTAGTCTGAATGAGCGGCTATCGGACACGCAAGGCATTCGTCACTCGGGGCTTAGTTGAAACAGCCTTACTCCACAGCTTTCGTGTCAGATTGTTACATTCAACTGAGTGTTGTAAACACAGTGACCTTAACTCAAGAGGCATCGGATATGTACTTTTTTTCTGCCATCCTTTGGTCTACTAGCACACGGAGCTATTGTTGCAATCATTGCCAGCACCGTACAGGTATGGATGTGTAGATTGAAGTATGGTCTTATACCATAGCATTTCAGGGCCGTGTTTGGTCCATAAAATGATAATATCATTACCGTCAGATGATTCGATTAGCATAAAAAGAACGCATGTTAGTCACACCACAGTTTGTCGTAATGTGCATTGGCCTACGGCAAGTACCTCTTGTCACGAAGATATGAGATCATTACAAATATCTGAGCCTCCGAGTTTGGTTAGAAGAAAAAAGGAATGAAATTTCTTTATCCTTGTCACTGCTGTCATCGTGAAATGGGTGGTCGCAGTTGTGTACTGTTATTGTTATATTCGTCAAGAATTAAGATCAAGTAAGGCACGACACATTGGCTCAAAGAGTGCTCACGTTTTCTTCAACGTACCGCCCCTTGTCATATTATTTGGATGGAAATGGTGCACGTACAGTACATGTACATGGTGTCAAACGTAGAGGTTTGTCGAAGGCTCTAGTGAAGTTTACCCTCATTAGTCAGGTTTATGAACACCTGTAACTCTCCTTTGCGCTGCTTGCCACCGTGCTCTCAGGATGTAACGCCAGTCCCGGTTGAATTGCGCGTTCCAAACCACTGATACCTCGTGAGCCAGTGAAGTTGTAATGTCGAAATCACGTACACTGCAGTAGCATCGAGACGAAAAGATAATGTGAGTGATTTCGGTTGTCGTTTATGTATAATTCAAAACTACCAGGGACACGTTGAGTTGGTCACACTGCATTTTCAAGAATAACACCCATACACTAACACGTAGATCTCAAACGTTTTCATTTTCAAAGCTACCTCAGTCGGCAAATATAAACGCGTAATGCAACTAAACAAGAGCAAAATTCGGGACGATATTACATTACTTTATTTACAAGTTTTTCTTTTGCAAATACGTGGAGTAATCACGATTGTAATTTTGACGTTGACATTGTATAAGATTTCTTAAAGAGCGTTTTTGTTTTTAAGGAAGTAGAAAACACACAGTTTGAACAACCTCTGTCTGCTCAAATTAACATGTCCTCTCCCTGTTCTCTGTTAATGTTTTTTCCCACTATTTTGTCTCGTTCAGTTGATTTTCGCTTGCTCGTATTTTCTTGCATATCCAGGGTGTTGTTAGAACCGATTGACATAGCATGTTGTACAGCCAGTCCCCTCTTGTCAGCTCGCACGCGCGCGCCAGTATCGATAATGGGAACTTTGTTTGCACTCTAGGGTCTTTCCATCAGAGAGGGTTAGCTCATCATTTAGTCCACTGGCCAAACATGTTGTTTCAAAACACAGCAGAATGCGGTCCAAAGCACAAAGCACTAACACGAAAAGATAAGGAAAGAATAGAAGAGAAAACAAACAAACAAAAATGGAAAACATCTGTTTTGTTTTCACGAAAGGGAGAGTCGTAGTCGAATCCATCATGGGTCGAAACTCGACACTGATCATAACAGAGACTCCCTCTGTCACCGTCGATTTTGACAGCGTTTCACTTCAGACTGTGTTGTGATGGTCCTTTGATATATCTGGCCACGACACTGCAAATTAATTTCAAAATGGAAATTTTGCATTGTAATAATCTCTTTTATTTCTGGTTAATGTTGATAGTGGTCTTAGTATTCTGTGTTTCAGTGCTGTCTTTCTGACGTTTAACACATTTTCACTGTTCGTTTCCTGAGACACACACCATGTGGGATTTTGATACGCATTATTGGGTATTAGAACTAATGCACGAGACGGACTCTCATTTTGATTATTTAGATGAACTGTGCGAATATTACAGCTTACTGAAATTGATTAATTGCGGAATGCTTAATAACGAAAGTCGGCGTTTTTGTGATGCGCGTGGGAAAACAACATTTAACAGTTACCGAAACGCCACCTCGTCCATTGCTCATGACATTTCCATTAGATGGCTATTTGTCCACACTGAATTGCATTAAGCGTCTGTGGAAACAGATGTTTTATTATGTATATGCAAATATGACCGTTTTGGTTTTCGGTATTAACTGCCAGAATAAATTTTCTGTTATATCGAGTGTTTGGATACGAACCGTCTGCATGGTAGGTAAAAAAAGCCCTGTGAAATGAGAGGATTACCAGCAATTATCATGCCTTATGAATTGTCTTCGCTGGTGCTCGTCAGTAGCTCCCAGGGGATCATTTTACTGGTAGTCTTCGAGGGCCCTTGTACTGACGCAGCGGCTTCTCCAAATGCCTCGCCTGCTTGATTGATGTTGCTTCGGGGTCACGCTTCTGACATTTCAGAAAGCAGCCGTATTTTGCAATGGCTTGAATTCAGATTTTCCACTGGCTTGTTAACCATCAAGTCCATTCTTTCGCTCTCGTTATATGAGTGTTTTAGGACCATACCTGGATGTGTTCAGGCCGGGTTATTTGAGCGGCCAGTGTATACGCGCGCTAATTAAAGCGCGTGATGATTAAAGCATCACATAACGGAGAGAATGGACATTAGCATAAAATGTTTATACTGCGGTATTATCGCATAAATGATGGGCTCTGTCGTGTATTTTCCACGACATTTGCACAGTGTCATTACGGCTTGAGTTATATTCCTCTATGGGTTATTAATCATCCCCCGTTGCAGCAGATAGGCCTACCGGTATATCGCTTCTTAAAAGAAAATTACCTCACGGGACTATTTTCGGCGCTGGTTTTCCAGTAATGATTGCCTACTTTAATTAAGTTTACTGTGATTGGCTCTTTATTCTGTTCATTTTGAGCATACATCAGAACTTGTGCTTTGTTTTAGTGTTTATTATTGCTCCATTTTAAGGTTTATAAAATCATGTTTTATCATTTTTACCCGCTCAGCAGTATTCCATTCATGCATTTTTGTCTTGTAGTTGAACTAACCCTTGGAACCCTACATTATCATAATGTGCCCCCCCAAATTGCCCGTTCACTTTTCACTGGACTTTTACCTGCTTGCGACCTGCCTGGTTCATACTTCAGGCGAATGCGAAAACGAAGTAAATGTGACGTAACGAACAATTTGCAACTTGTTCAAGTTTTACGAATTCGCAACTCAAATATTTGATCTGACGTCACAAATTCGTGTTCGTGTTCGCTTTTGCGTGAAGTATGAACCGACCTTAACACCTATTTTTCTGAAGCCCGCGGGGAGATTTCGGCAAACGTGAGATTACGAATTACTGGGTTGCTTATAGCTTATCCATATAGCTTATAGCTTTTATGTTACGTTTGACGCTTGTCCCCTTGGAATCATACCAAAACTTAGGCCTCTCCGTGAGCAGGGTCACTACTCTGCAGTCCGTTTGCCGGCCGTTGTATGCAATAAGCCTAAAGTGTGGTCAGGGTGTCGGACTTTATAATTCTCCATGCACTGACCAGCCAGTTGGGGATGCCCAACTCCTTCCCAATCGACAAAAAGCATTAAGTTGTTTGGAATCAAAATAACCCCCATTCCGACCAGCAGCATGGAAAGTTTGTTTTTACAGGCTATTTGAATTCGACCTTCTCTGAGATGTTGTGTGAGGTGTCTTTCCACAAAACTGGTACCCGACGACCACTATGTACCGGTAATATTGTGCGGTGCCAAGTTGGTTAAAGTCTTACCTATACCGGTAACCGTTCCATATTGTCTTATAGTACTCTTTGAACTCCACAGAGTTAAAATTCATTCCGGCTACAAATACCCTCCGATTGAAACAAGGGGTAGCACGAAATAGGTTGAAATTTATACTCACTCGATCGCGAAAGAGTAGATCAACATTTCCCTCGAATTTCCTCTGGAATAGGTCCTATTTTTAAAAAATCAATCTGAATGTATAATACAGTCTTGTCCCTAGTTTCACTCTTTGGGATTAAGTGAGTACCGCTTGGTGATTCTCCATGCTTTTCCCAAGCAGCTATTTTCTCTAAAGCCTCGCCATACAATGCTTCGTCTGTTATCACCGAAGATCAATCCAGGGGAAATTCGTACCCCAGCGATTTTCATTTCGTACCAGTTGGCCCGTGAACCTTGCCTTATTTTGAGACTGAATTGAAATTTCTTCATTTTCCACTTTCCCTCAGCTCTGTCCCACGGCAGAGTGATCGCCAACTAATCTCATGTTTCCTGTCTTCCCCCCCCCCCCATGCACAGATAAAACCAGCCGTTTACTCAGAGAGGGAATTCCATCCTGTGTTGAGGCGGGCAGGCTATGACCATTTTCTCTTTGTTTTTTGATGGAAACCGCTGCCAGGAAAGGCCTAGATTTTCGTTACGAGTGGCCGTCTCCCAGACTACCTGACGCTGACGTGAATCCGAAATAAGTTGAGAGGGAAGCGGGGCACCGAGGAGTGGGCCCCGGTTGCCGTCTGTCGCCGTGACTCGTGCCGGTGCGGAGGAAACAACAACAGAGCCATCCAGATTTCAGTCAGCCAGCGAAGATAGCGGAGGCTTCTTCAGATTTTTCGCCGCTCACATAATCTGGCCGTTGTTTTTGACTCTGCAACAAGGCAGACCAGCCGGGGAGCATTGCAGTGGCGTTTCGCAAATATCGTCGGCAGTTTCGATTAAGGTTTTGTCCCACGTGGATTTGGATCGGACACCAACTGTGTATTTTGCGTATTTTTGTAGCGGTTCGCTGGGAATTATCAATCCAGGAACATCATCAGCCGCGAGCGACGAGATTCAACGACGGAGCGAGATTTGGAGTGCCCGCTGCGGGATACGTAAAGGTGTCGTTGGTACACGTACCGCAAAGCGGCTACAGATCGCGGGAATCCACCGTAGCCCTCGTTGGCGTATTTATATTTCTCCGCGATTTCGCGAGAAATGGCTCGAAAAATCTCGCGTTATTAAAACAAGTGGAAAATGTCAACAAATCACCGGGAGGTAACATTCTCAGCGGCGGGGAAGCCACAGTCTCAATGTAGCGTGGAGCTGTTAAAAACAGCGCTCTTGGCCTCTCCGGAATCGAGTTTTTTGTCTTCCAGCGCCTTCAAGCCAAACAGACAATTGGAAACGACCAATTAAACGGCACGGGCCGACAACTGATTTTTGGCGCGAACATAATGAAATGGAGGTTGGACTGATATGCACGGTGCAGACCCACCCAGATTGTCGGCATGGCAGTGGTAATGGTATCGCCAGCCAATGAGCAATCATGCATAGATTCGACGGAGCAGTTGCTCTGTCAGACAGAGGAGACGACGGCAGCGTGCGCGGGCGTGCTGGCGCCCTCATCTGGCAATCGCACCGATCCCACCGCTACCGCCGACAAAGACAATCAACAACAGCTGCATGAGGCTGCCGGCTCGACCATGGATTACCATGGCCGTGGAGGAGGTTGGGAGCCACTCTGCAGTCACCACGCTGCTGAAGAGTACGAACTACAGGCTCGGGATGGGTCCGGATCTACACCGGACTCACCCCAAACAACCGCTCATACAGGATTACTGGAGAAGGCAGACAAAGATGACACACATGACAGCGCATCCAAAGAAGAGTTATTCTTTATTGGCGGGAGCACTGGCGGAAAACAACCCCACAGAGGACAGAGTAGTGCCTCCAGTTCCGGACGGCGACCCGCACAAAAACGGAGACATCTGGCCGAGCCGTCAAGTGACAATCGCTTCGTCAACCTGGCCCACCGGTCGGCTCTCGTGAACGGTACCATCCCCCGGTTCACGCCGCTTCAGCTCCACCGATCGGAGCGGTCTTGGGCCCGTTCCTCGGTGGCAGACATGAAAGGCAACGGATCCGCCGAGGGATCGAGCCGTAAAAGCAGTGGTGGTGGTGGGAAGAAGAAAACCCACTACAGTCACGCCAACACGGGCTACAGACTGGGCTTACGGAGATCTCTATTCGAAAGACGGAAACAACTCAGTGATTATGCCCTGGTTATTGCTATGTTTGGGATTGTTGTCATGATCGTGGAAACGGAGCTTTCGTGGTTCTTTTACAGCAAGGTAATGTACCATTTCGTTTGTCAACCAAATCTTAAGTACCCTTTATTGTAATTTATTAAATGTATCCATCAATGGAAAATGATGCACGTTGCAAATCCGCTCATATCTTGTCGTTTTTAAAGGCTAAAGCAAACACATTCTAGTTGAAATCCCCAATTATGATGGTCGAGATGGTTTGTGGTGGATCTCTGACTGACTATCTTCGAATGCAAAATGCTCATGCTTGCTTATTGCTGTGATCATGGAGCTGCAACGCCATTCTGTAATTGACCTGTATTGTGCTGCAATAATGCAAATCAATGCAAATCTGTATCAAAAATATATCTCGTTTCCCAGGGGTTAAAAGGACCCCCACGGATGATCACTCATCGAAGATCGTTATCTTCAGGCTTTTCCGTCTCGGCGGATCAGAATGGGTCACTCTCAACATGAAGACTAAAGCAATAAAACATGACAGTCTTAACGTCTAATCTTCTTCCAGTTCTTGATATTCACATACGCAAAGTCGTGGGGAGAAAACGTCTGTATGGTTTTTTAACATGTTCATGTCAGCATCGTGGATTTACAGCCACGGTAGAGGGATGCAATCCCGCCAGCGTCGATGATGTTCACAGAATACCCACGCCATCAAATGTCATTGTCATGCCCTGTAAATAGTGCGCACTGTATACCTGTGCACTGCAATGGCTAAACATGGCGATGAATGCAGCGTATTTGAACAACTGTTCCAAATCACCGCTGTTCGATGCGTGCTCGACCAGCGGCCGTCACGCAACCAATTACAATTAACATCATGTGTAATTGAACTTGGAAGTCGAAAACAGACCAACAACATCTCATTACACATGCAGCCTCTGCTGCATGTATTGTCTGCCCCGTATTGATACATGCAGTGAGTTCGAAGTCAGAGTGTCTCCCCAGTGTCATAAGGCAACAACGTTCCCTTTGCCCCATTACATCAGTCGAGTCCCGCGACTCACTGCAGTGTCGGGGGGGGGGAATGGCCATGATTGTATGCGATATGCAGGCACACTGAGTGTGCGTAATAATATTTTCCATCTGTAGGTACTGTGATATTGCATATGTGTCATTAGAACCTCCCTCACATTGGGCAGCGGGATAGAGAATGCCACACATTCCTTCACGTTGTCGTGGCATCACAGACTAGGAATACGATTGGATATTGCCTCTGGGACGCTAAAGGATGTATGCCTGAATGAAACGGCAGAAATTAATATAATTGTTACCCTGCACAGATTCCAAGCTAGACCAAGGATTCCCTACCCAAACAAACACGTCCTTGAGGTTACGATTGATCACGGTACTGGCGAACATAATAGTGAAAATAGGCTTTCACTTCCCCCATCGCGCATCGTCACTGTACTGTTTCTTTGGATGCTTGGTTAATATATGCGTGATCTGTGGACCATGCCATCGTATACACGAGGCATTACACAAACACAGTGGGGCCAGTACACTGTGGTATTGTATACCTCGGTGTGTTCACTTGCTTGTTTACATTTTATATTACATGTCTGTAAATTTCTCAAGCTTGCACCCAGCAACCAGACAAAGTACTGTTTAGCTGGCATGCGAAGAGTATTTTCCATGGCTGTAATGTCAGAACGATGTGATGTCATTTTATGAGAGGCCCTCGGGTGCTTGGCATAGCTCATTACAGCTATCTTCAGTAGATAGCAACACACTAATGGCATATCCCACAGCCTACACTTGCTCGTGTACCGGGCAGGTTAGATCATGATTCCATCTCCATGGTTAGATTGATGGACAGCGTTTGCGGTTTGAAGGAGCAAATATATAAAGTGCAAAAGCCCTCAAGTCATGATAAAAGAGAGGATCAGTGTTTATGTAAATAGGGCAAATCATTATCGATAACAAAGTTTGGTTATAGAATTAGCGCCGTTGACAAATTCTCCACGAAGTTCTGTGATATTACTCTGCAGTACTGATCGTCATTTCTGACTGAAAGGATGATGCCTGGCGACAGTGTAGGCCTGAGCACTGAACGCATGTGGGCTGTCATGAGAACAAAAACGCGCACGTTCATGTATTTAGCGTACAACTACAATCATCATAGATGTACAAATTTCTCACATTTACTCCGCTTTCCGATCCACTAAGGGCATTCCTGCAGATTTCTAAAACACAAGGGTTCAATGCCCCAGTAAACGGTGACGGACATTTTTAGTACTTTTTACACTGCAGTAGCAGCGGCTATAAAGGCACCCAATCTTCACTCAGTAGACGGCTGACATGTTCAGCTAATGATCTCAACTTCCACGAGGCCACAACATGGAAAAGAAAAACTAGTACTTTAAACGGAACAAAATGTCTTCGATGTCTGAGGAACATCTAAATTTCACTGACAGAAAACAACAGTGTATTAGTTACTGTACTATGATCATGAAAAAGGAGGTCATTGTGTGTCTTCATTGATGCAAGTAAATGCTATCTGAAATCCTAACAGCCTAATCACTCTGAACATCTACAAGGAAACTATGGACGTATCTCCTCCAGGCCTGTTTTGAATAATTTTGCAATACATCATGTAGTGTATTTTACAATGTATGTGGATGCTGACCTATCTTTAGTTTATTTCTATTGAAAAGTTTGTACTTCGCACTCGGACACTTACGCGTGGAATCTGAGCATTAAAATATTGTTATTAATGCTTTAATTACCATTATCACGCTATTAAATTGATATTTTCCACAATTTACACGATACAAGACCTCACCCCCATATAGTGTGACTCTGTTTATTCTGTGTTTATCGTGTATTGCTCTTTGTGAACCCTGGCTGCCGTTCCAGGTCACTTCTGGTCCGTTGCAAATCAGACAAACGCTTCGCTGAGGCTTATGTCAGCTACTCAGGAATAACAACAGGCGCTCTCGAAGCCTAACCCACTCAGGGAAAAAAGCCCCAAATGAACAGTTGTTTTAAAAACAAATTTAAGATGGCGCCCAAAAGGATCATTTTGCAGGGTCGGTAATGCAAATGGTGTGGCTCGTTGCTGTTAATCAGTTGTTTTTATAAGTACCAACCCGCAGATTTAAAGACGACAAACACTCAGTCTCAATTCACTGTACATGCACATAATGAACCCCAACGTGCACTGTAGCACCTACCAGCAAAAGTCATGTGCGTCATCTTTTGACCTTTACCCTTTCCAGTGTCATGCAACGCAGATAATTCGAGCACCAAATGCTGTCGTAATCCTGTGTGTAGACCAATGTGGATGAAAGGATATTTATTGCATCTTTTCACAAAAGTACATCAGTGCTAGAGATGTAAATTGTAATATTGAGTCTTGATAGAGAGCGTGCCTTGATAATAGACACAGCGTGTTGCGCAACACACTTGTCTTCGAATTTCACTTGATTTAAAATCGCGAAGGACTCATGAGGTCAGCTTTGTGGCCAAATTTATCACCCCAAGACTTGATTATCTAATTTAATCAAATGATTTAAATGATTTTGTCTGAACTGTACGATAGCATTTTATTTATCTCACCAACTGTTGTTACAGTATACGCAACAATAATTATGCAGATTTATTAATACAGTTGTATATCAATTTACATGTTCTTGCATCTTAAAAAGCCGCAGCCACAGGCGATATAACGAGTTCATGGGCCTATTTCCAAAGAAAGGCTTTCGCCAGTATGCAATCTGTATATTGTTTTCTAGTTGATTTCCGGAGGTTATACCCAGTACAATCATGCAGCATCTGTTTTGAGCTTTCACTTTTTAAGTGTAGAAGCGTTTGTCGTTTCACTTCATTTTTGCCGTCGCCTGCCGGATGCAAAATGCTTCTCACGTACGTTATCAACATTAATTGAAGTGTTACATATCACCTGTTGGAATGTCTGTCGAAAATCAGTTTCCATGGTATCATAGCAAGACCTGAAACTCGTGGGTCTACACACCTGCACAGGGCACCAAAATGAAGGTTCATATAATATTTCATAGATATGTAATTTAAAGGTGATCTTTTGGGTGCGATAAGTTTGAAGAAAAAATCAGGGCCGAATTATGAGACCATATAGACACAGAATACATGTACACTATACGGCCTATGGAAATCTTTGGGGCCCAACAGAAAATTGAGGGTCTCCAAAATGTTCACTGTGCGCCATATAGAGGAACACGTTCCCTGTGAAATTATTGGGGAAAACCTTATTTCTTTTTCACGTCTCTGGCGTTTAACGGCTTAAACCACATGCACCACCTACCATCAGTTCTTGTTTATGACAGATTCACTTTTCTAAAAGGCAAATCCAAATTTTCTACAACTGTTGCGGAAATATGGTGGATACTTTTCCACTTTCACTAGCTGGTGTTGACTTAGCTATACAGTCCTACTTGTTTATACATTTTACGCGAAGGGTTTGCCGTTCCGGATCATACAATTTCAACAAGCTTTTTATTTCTAATAGAGCTACCAGTTTTGGTCCTGGTTGTTTTTATAGTTCGGCTTTAATATGAACAACATGAAATTCGCGCGTGTATTTCGCACTCTGTCTGTAAATATTTTGCTGGTACCAAGAGAGTTACCCTCAGAACCCTTGCGCCTTTTGCTGACTTACACCGAACAAAGTAAATTGTAAAGGCCGGTTCACAAACACATCGATCACAAACGGGAATTTGTGACGTCAGATCAAATCTTTACGCTACGAATTTGCAAAAATCGAACACATTTCAACTCGAGCGAGATTTTGCTGCGAATCTTTTGTGATGTCAAATTCGCTTCACTTTTACGTTCGCCTGTACAGTGAGTAGAGCACTCTTATTTGGCCCACAGGCGGCCAAAGTTTGCAGAAAAATCATCATTTAGTTCGTGCTTAGGTTTACCTCAATTTGATTCAAAATGTACTTGAAAGAGGTTTGTATTTTTGTTAAGTATCGATATTCAGAAATACGTGTATTATCTGGTTTTTCGCTAGCTGCGTGGGATTTTTAGCACAATTATTTTTATTCGAAGGCCAGCCATAGTTTTAGCACTCACATGTAGGAAAACACAACCGAGACGTAAAGAGAACACGCCCTATATTTTCGGCGATTCTGACCGGTATGTACAGAAGATGAAAAAATGGAACGTCAATTTTCTGGGGACATCTTGTTAGTCCATTCTGTAAGTCGCAGGATCAGCGGCGTAGGCGACTACGTTTTGACTGTGCGCTGTTGAAGCACTTTCCAGTCATCAGCTCTGGCTCTCCCTTCCCTCCGCTGAGTTGGGAAGCATAACAATCCATGTGAGCAGCACTATTTTGAATGATCAAAGGGGACCTGTGCCGGTCAAACTGCTGTGCAAGCCTAAATAATGGCCCACACGGTCACTCAGATTAAACTTTTACTGGTCACACGAAAGCAAATTGACGATCTCTGGTATTGCTGCCGAACATTGGGTTCAAGTTGAAGTGTAGGCCTACGGTGAGCATTGGAGTTCGCGTCTTAAATATTCTTCGGCATTGAATGTTTGCACTCTCTGACGATATCTGCCTTAAATATTCGTGCCACTTTGTGGCGAGGTGAATAGTTACATCAACCCTGGGATCCGTACTCCAGCGTTGCTGGCGAATTCTGCTTAGGTAAACCTGATTTCATTAGCATATGGAACAAGTATAGGCTACACACCGTTCCCCTCTGGTACAAATATTGCTTCTTGAATGAAATAAAACATTTAATTGCTGCAGCAATAGGGGTAACGCTGCTGACATTTCATACGTAAATGTACATGTATCATACACCATCAGTGTTCGTTGCACCGGTCCACATACAGTGTTAATTGTACACCATTCATGTTCTCATGCAGCCTGTCCTGCAGATGGATACTTTGCCTGAAAGAAACTGACCAAAACATGTCAAGTGATATCCATCTGAAACATCGCCACACTGTCATTTTCATATACACGGTGTGCTGTGAAAACGGAAACGTGGCCCGCAGAAAATATGCCAGATCAATTTTGTTCCTGCCTGCGAACGGGCATGAAAGTGAACCGTCAGGGTTACGTGACGTCAACCAGGTCCAGCCTTTTTCACCCACGCACTGAGTGCAAACAGGGCGTCTTTGTGTTCTTGGCTGAGCTGCGCTTGTCGCAAAGCATTTCAGACACTATCCCCATTCTGTTATGCCTTCTTTGTTCCTTTATTTACTTTGTTATCGCCACTTTTTCTTGTAGCCTGGAAGCGGAATGTCCTCCCAGTTTGAATTACGGTTCAACTATCATAAAAAAGTTCATGGAAAACTTTTCATATTGTGATCCTAGTCACATCCCTGCTTATTTAGTTGGGCCGTCTACCTCCGTGTCATGGCGGCGTTGGAAAAAGTGACAGTAACACATACGCCTTATAATGGAAGCCACAGGCTAACGGCTGCAGCTCAGCTACTTCTCATAGATGCGTATGCAATAACCTGCCGTAGCCAAGAAAATCGGACACAGAGTCTTATCAGTTCACTGCTTGTGATCACGAATGCACTTCCATAATACGCAATGCGCGTTGGATCATTACTTCACCGGAACCGATAAAGCTCTACATTGGAAATGAAGTATGGTGTAGGCCTATGCGATGCACGCTTACCATACGTTATCAGGCTGGGTCACTGAATTGGTCGCCGACTTGCCATTTGGATGAATAAAACATGTTTCAGTTGAAATCGCGAATAGCGCCAGGCAAAAGACAGGCCATCGCAAACAAGTACACTTCCGAAACCTGCCGAAAAGACGGATGCACACATTAATGATGCGGAGCAAACTTTTAAATGTCAGAGATGTACTTTAATCCCCTTGTTGACTGTTTTAAGAGAGAACTGAAATATTCATAAAGGTCAGGCAATTAAAAGAGTTCCGGAGACAATATACATGTAACTCCAATAATGATGGTATTAAGAGAAAGACTCAGCCTTTAAAGTGGATGTCTGGATGCGTGTCCAGTATAAGGGGGGGGGGCAGTTTCCACTGGCTTGTTACTGTTTGGTTCTTGGAACTGAGAGCTATTTTGATTGGAAGGCTCTGTGAACATGCTTTACTGACTGATGGGTGTTACAAACCCAAGAAATTGACACTCCAGCGTTCCTTGAATCTGCCTTGATTGAAGGACCTCATTTCAGTGACTGACGTTAATTTTGTTTCATCTTTCATGTTTGTCTTGTCGCTGGTCATTGTCAAATCGCTGCCCTGTAATAATAAAAAAAATTACTCACTAGCCAGGAACATAGGACTTTTTGGACCCTGGGTCACTAGCTTAAAGGGATTTAAAAGACGCTAATGACCCAGGGAGAAGAAGCTGTGTGCAGTTTAGGGACCATGATGGTTTTTGTGGAGAAGCATTTTCGCTCGGCCACTGTGTTGAGGGGTCTCTGCACACTGGAGACAATTATGTTTGAGGAAAACGGCAGGCGGAGAAAACATGATGAATATGGCATGTACGGTCTGGCTGGTGTTTGAAGGCCTCCAGTGTGCAGCGGCTCGGAAAAAGGACGACTGGAAATGAGAAGGAGGCTAGGAACGCAATGAGCGCAAAGTGTGGTGTGTGGGTGGCGGGGAAGTCAGAAATAAAATCCAGCATTCGCTCAGACAGAAATGGAATTGGGGAAGAAAGTGGTTTATCAAGAGGTGATGGCGTCCATTATATAAAGGCCGTTCACTGTCCGCTCAACTTGTTCCGTGGAGTGATGAGCGAGCGAGGCATAGTGGTTGGAGTCTTGGCCAATGGTTTGTCCCTCTTTCCCGACGCACCTTGACACCGTTCAAGCGTGGTCGACAGATAATTATCTCAGAATCCCCGGCGCTGGGCTCGCCATCTCCGGTGAAATCATTCGTGCCGTATGGAGGGGCCATCCCTGCGCTGGCACGTTGATTCGTGTTGGGCGCACTCTCAGGCACCTGTGGATGGATTGGCACTCGTCCGCCAAAATGTCACCCGCGAGCACGCCCGATCTGACGAGTCTGTTCCCCTCCTCCGCCGGTTCATTTCGGCCGCTAGCACGTATACTCCCAAAATAATCAGAAGTTAAACAAAGGCTGAAGAAGTTTGCACACGGGGCCACGGCATGAGCCAAAATTGTTTTATAATTTTTTTCA
Source organism: Acanthaster planci (assembly GCF_001949145.1). Next base: position 3,137,642 of record NW_019091361.1, read on the forward strand.
ATTGTTATATCCGTGTCGCATTACCGTGTCTTCCTATCATGCATGTTCCCGTAAAAGCGGCCATTCTTAAGTTATATGATTCAAAAAACTGGAGAGACATTAAACCACGTCCCGTTGTGTACCTGCTAATATTTGACCCTGTTATACGTTTACTAAGTAGAAAATGTCCATAAACTGCACAAATTGGAACAATGTACAGACTGTGTCTTCCATTCCACCGTTGATAATGCTTACATTCTTTTTAAACATCGACATTTTATGGACAAGAGTTGCCTTGTCTTCTTCCTCAGACGAGGATATCATCCACGTAATCGGAGTTTGTCATTTCATTTCGCAAAGTAATGCAAATGATATACAGGTGGAATTTGGGCGAGACGTCCTTTTTTTTTCCTTCTTGGTTAAGTTTCTTAGTTGCCCCCGTGCACACCCATGACGCAGTCTGTCAAAATATAATGTATAGAAATAAAAATCACACCGATCTGAGGGTCTGTTTCGGAATACGATGTCGACCGGAAACAAAATTGCTCAGTTTGCAACCAAAGTAACTACAGGAACTGCCGAAGTGACACGTTACAGTGTTGGGCAGAAGACCACAATCATATTTAAACTCGTAATTATAAATTTATTTATTGATGGTGGCCATGTGAGGAAGATGAGGAAAGTGTCAGTATTGGGAGGAAAACCTGAGATTGATATTCCATTGGAACCCAAGGAATCACATGGGAACCTAAAACCCAGTCAACATGTCAGCTACGACGAAATTTGAAACCGGGTTGCAGGTGGAAGCCCGGCCGGGCGTCACATAAAAAAAGTCTGGACTCGCGATGGCCTTTATGAGCCAACGTAGGTCATTGAAGCCCAGGGTGTGGCCATCTTAGTTCTAACCGTGCCGAATACATATGTAATACATGTCCTACGGCTTCCTCGCCGTTGTTTACCAAATCGTTTGTGCATCGCACACAGGCCAACAATCACCTTCTGTACGCGCCATATCTTGCTTCAAATATATTTTTGGCTTCAGTGGCGTACAAAGTTTGATGAGTTCGTCAGTGTGGTAATTTTGTTTTGCAATTGCAAACATTCTCTTGCGTCTGTTTAGTCCGCAGTAATGACCCTCCGGACTACCATATGAATAGGCCGCCCAATTATCGATTCTTTGGCGTCCGGATTTAGAGACCAGATGGTTTGTTAGTGCGCTTTGTTTGAGGGTTGAATTGACCATTGTGAAAATCGTCCTTCGCTCTATGCCCAAGGCACAAATGCCATTCATCGAAATATTTTGGGGCCAGAGATTTCTTCTTAGTGGACGTGTATACACGCTGTCAACCAACCAATCAACCAACCAACCAACCAACCAAACACTGCTTGTGAAATCATCCCGGATGGAAATTATGCGCCAATTGGCGTATTTGATTCTGAAACTTGCGCATCATCAGTGTTACACGGTCGCTCACATAATTATATTCTTCTCATTGAAACAGTACAATAGGCGCACGCCTAAACAGGTTTTATCATAGAGAAAACATCTCGTTGCCATGTGTTTCCGTGGTAACAGCGAGCTATACCGGAAGTCATTCAAACACAACCATGGAATCGCCATGGAAACTGTCACCCCCATTAAGCACAAAAGAAGTCGTTTAAAAAAATGTGCATTTTTGTCGGTCTTATTTAACCCTAGGATTTAGGAGACAGACCTTTGAAGAAAACAGAAGATTTTCTCTTCTTCTGTGGTCAGTCTTTTGTTCAGGTCTGCCTTCTGTGGCATGTGCCCGTGCTTTGTCTACGGGATGTTTTATAGGAACAATTGGCAACACAGTGCCTTCTCCGTTATGGACAAGTTAAACACCCCTGCCTGTTCCTGCCAATACGTTATTGAGGAGATATTAAATGGGCAAGCTCAATTTCACGCTGTCGGGTTGTAGGGGAGGCTGGACTGGCAAGCTTCGGCCCTCAGTTGGTTTTTGGCATTCCAAAAGTAGCCCGCAGTCACTTTCGTTACGATGGCGATTACCTGGTCAAACAAAATGAGTTTCAAGTTGCTGGGACTTCTGTTGAGTTACGCTTCGAGCGGGGCTTGCCCTGTGGAGGTGGTGAGGAGCATCTTCATTATTTCACCAACAGAAAACCATGCATATTGATGCCTTTAGGCTTCAGTCAAGCCACAGCTCGATGATTAGAGTGAATGGCACTGTAAGTGAAAAGTCATACTAGGTGCAGCGACTTCTTTCTCGTCAAAAAAGGTAAAAAGTTGCCACGAGGTGTCTGGTGAAGTTTGGCCATGATGTCGTCGGTTGAGTCCATAAACGCACGCATCGTTAGGTCGGACTGCAAGTCTGTTTATTCTGCAGCCTGTGCCTTCTCCCTTTGCTGTACATCCTTCCCAGCTAGAAGCTGTATCCACCTGCCTTTATACCACTCTCCCCCTCTTGATCCTTGAGGAAATTTATGCCCGGGTGATTTGAACTGCTGAGTAAATATCCCTCCTCGCAGAAATTAGCGGTAAGCCGCGGTCGGCATACAGCTCAGGCTGCTCACTCGGTAGGCGCGAGAGGGTGTAAAGCTTTTCTTTTTTTTTTTTCCTCGGCTGTTAAGTTGGCTGCCGCGGGTGTTTGTTCCGTTGTCCGGATAAGGCAGACTGACATCTGAATAGACACAGAGTCAGGCTAAAACTGTTGTAACATCCCAGCTTGTATGTTTCAATACACCGAATTCCCTGTACCAATCATGCGATCTTTGTACGGACCAGAGAAGAACATAATTACACATACAGTGTCTTAACCTTTTTTAAGGACTAAGTCAGATCCACAAAAGGTCCCCGCCGGAGAAAATGTATAAACATGTTCTTAACGTAGGCCATTTGGGGTTAAGATTATATGTGACAAGATGAACTTTCAGAAACTTTTAGAGGAACCAACTACAAAACTTCAACTGAAAAGGTTTTCCCATTGCAAAAAATACTACACACGATGTAAACATGGGTGCATCTAGCCGCATTTGTTACGTTATCCCTCAACCACGGGGACTTCAACAGTCCCAATTTTTTTAACAGACTATCAGAGAAGAACAATCATAATTTTGAAATTCAAACTTTCTGTTGATTAGTTGCAAGTCGCAACTACATTAAAAGAGACTGAAACGACAAGGACTGGGTTTTAAAGTGGGAGAAAGTATGGTTCAAGGATGTCAGGTTTGTTTACAAACGGTGGGGCTGTCACTAATATTTGTCGTTATTTTTGGTGGTAAAACACTTAGGTTGGTGACGGCTCGCCAGCTGAGTTTACGGTGTCAATATTGCCCCCGAAATCAATCTACGACGCTTATCTTCTCAAAACACTGCCGTCGGTAGCCGTACAATAAATCCTCCACCTCCTGGCACGTCGAAGAAGACAAGCTGTCACTAAACTGCAACAGAAATTTGAAATATTTACGGCCCTGTTGGTTGCGTGTCGCAATCGTGAATTCATCAGAATCTTCCCCTGACCCTATCTGTTCCACAAGGAGTAGTGCACTCGAGACTCCGGAGATTGGCAGCTGGGCGCATCCCCCCCCCCCATTTAAAGGAGCGCAACCAACACACGTGGAATGTTGATGATTATCAATTGTGGAGGAAACTTACATTTGTCCCTGGCAGAATTTCTCGTGGTTACTTATTTTTCGCTGGTATGCCAACGAAGCGGGATCATGACGTACTGTTTTCTTTTTCTCTAGGCCATTCCCGGCAAAGCAATGCATGGCTCCGCCGTTCAGTCTGTTTCTCCTTTTATCAAAAAGTTCAGATTTTCTTTGCACGGAATCGGAACCTTGCCCTGAGACTTGAATCCAAATGCAGGATGTATGTCCTAGTAAATACACAGAATAATACACATCTACATGTAAAATTCACGTAAATGAGATACTTATACCAAAGATCCCTTGAAATGTGAAGGAAATTTCAATGTAGTAATACTCTTGTTCATGAATATGCATGCATTTGCTATGCGATCAATTTCATCTAATGACCTCCCGCGAGCGTGCTCAATATCGACTTTCTGTTTCCCATTGCTAAGTGTAATTTGTGAACTTGTTATATTTCTGTTATTGGATCTGTAAACATAACCATAATCCAATGGGCTTTTTTTGTTCACTTGCTGCAGGAATCTGTATATTCCTACATACTGAAAGCCTTCATCAGTTTCTCTACGATTGTTCTGCTCGTCCTAATTGTATTATACCACGCCAGAGAGATACAGGTGAGTCATCAACATTTAATGTTGTTATCATCGAACAGGTTTCCGAAAAAGGGCCCCCGTTGGATTTTCCTTTTCCAGGAATAATTCCAAGTGCGCTGTTATGAAGGCGTCAGGTGACGGGCCATTTTAACGTTGTCCCATGAGCGATGATGCCTTTTAATCAGAATTTCAAGAATATGCTTTTGGCACGACACTCCAAGTATGAAGTATTAAGATAAAGTGCCAAATTTAAGTCGGGTGCATGCCTAGCGACAATGGTTCCAAACTGTTAACGCATCTTAGTCTTAGTGTGTAGTGTAGATCAAAAAGCTAGTTATGTTCTGTTTCAAGAAATACACAACTCTCCGGTAATGTGTTACAGGGGATAATCCGCGATATTTATTTCGTTTTTCAAGAGAGCATGAAATACGGGTCGGTTGTTGAATGTCTAACACGGAAAAAAAATCATGTGATATTGGCACTGAGACCATATAATGAAAACTATATTCAGAAATTTTGCAGACCATGACGAAATCATAAAATTTAGTGTAGTGAAACATACTGGAATATGCAGCGCAAAAATACTTTAATTACAGGAAGTTAGCAGCATTATGAGAACAGCCAAAGTCATTTCATTGGGTTTTTGTACTCATTTACGCTGCTTATAATGCTTACAGCGTTTTTTGTTTGTGATATGTAACCCACCCCAGCTTTTTCGATATGTTGTTCGTCGCTGGACTATTTTGGAGGGGAGAGAAAGTACCGTCTATATATATATCACTTCATTTTATTGAAAAAAAAATGCTATGCCTTTTTCATCAATACGATAGACAGTATCGGCTGCGTCGCCTTGATGGGTGTCTTGCAAACACGTGGAAGTAATAAGTGGTCATTAAGGTGTTGGGTTGCAGCTTGTGTGAGAATGTGGCGGGGCTTTCCATCGATTCAAACGGGAAAATGCGTCACGTGAGAAAGGCGTTGTTGAGACACCACGCCGTGCCGGATGACTAACACCTCCTCCAGCTGCTGTTGCATGTGGCTTGAGTGCGGACAAACTTCCGTAAACATTTATCGCCCGAGTAATGTGACATGAAACGTTTCTTTCGCGCAAGATAAAAAATTAGACAACGAAAACAATGGGCAAGGCTCTCTCAGGTGAGTAGATGTCTTTGCTGTGCAATCAATGACTATTGTTTTTAGTTGTGAAAATAAGTTTTTGATTTGCTTTTGAACACGCTTGATGTACAACTTATACATGTATTGTCAATGGGGAACAGCTATAGACATAGTTGATAAAAAGTATATAAGCTAATCACTGAATATCTTTAGGCACAAGTTTCCCACATGCTAAAAAGTCTATATTAAAAAAACAAATACACATTTTATGTTCTCCTTCTCAAGGCTTTCATAACTTCCAACTTGAATAGTGTGCAGTTTATTCTTAATGTAGCAAATTAATTTCACTTTCGCCATTTTTATCAGGTCGCCCTGTTGTTTATTTTTTTCAGTCCCTCTCCTTTACTTGTACCTGGCAGCGCGCCATTTCCAAGTCAGTATTACCGATGAAGAAGTTGAACCGGAGTTGAAGTTTTTTTATTCTGCCCAGGGCGCTTGGGAGGCGCACGGCGACAAGGCCTGCTCTGATCACGCCGAGCCGACGGGACTCGAGAGCTTCTTGTGGGCTGTCACAGGGTGTTATGGGGAACTGAAGTGGCATTGCTCGCGTCTCAGTCCCGGCCGGTTAATAATGGACGTTATTAATATTTTGGTAAAGCCGCTCAGAGTATGATCTGATCAGCGGTGGAGCCATGCACCTGACCTTCTCCTGAACTGCTGATTATTATCATTTTCCGGGGAAAAAATGTCCAAGTTTTGAGAGGGAGAATGGAATGCCTTCCCGGTAACCAATCAAGACTTTTTGAAAGGGCATTCCTTGGTGTTCATTACATACTGAATGCCCATGAAAATCAAAGTCTTCACTCTCGAGTCAGCGCATTAACCACCTGTATCAAATTTCTGCGCAAGGGCCGAAATTGTATTTTGTTCACGACAGATCTGGTATTGGTTGGCCGCCGGATTCTTGCGTTAATTTCCCAAATTCATTAAAGAGTCTGCTAATAGGAATCGTTTACACCTTTAGTAGCCTATCCTTGTAGTTTTCATTGCCTGCAACGTCCAAGCGGTATCATTGACTTTTCTAAAGATATGTCGAGGAAGATCGTTAATGTCACTCATGCAAAAGACATTGATTTCAGAACTCACCCCCCCCCTATTGTTGAGTCTGTTCTTAAAGCCGGTGGAAATGTCAGTCCGCGCTGATGTACCTCGTATACCCGTAAGACACAAGTTGACACTGGGTGTCTGATTCTCATATCTCTCGCGTGTGTTCTCTCGCGAAGCGCTCAAGACGAGGGGAAGATTGCCCCGCGCCCTTCTCTCCGCGAAAAAACAAAACCTAAGTTGCTTGCAGAAGAAACACTGGCTACTCGTCAGAGCCATTTAACGAACTTGTTGAGAAACAAAGCAGATAGTGGGCAATTTGCCCCAATGTTATCACCTATAATAAGAGAGGCCATTAAATGGGACCATTAACCAACAAGTGAACCGCGGAATTTGTCAGTGGCGCGGCATCAGCGTATTCCCCGCGAGGAAGGGGATACCGCGTATATGTACTGATATACTGGAGTTGAAATATTCACGAGATACCCCTATTATTCTGTATACTAGTCTGTCGAATACCCCTGGGCTATTCCGCATATGACCGATGTTTATTTTCGGCAGCATATTCGCTGACAAGGTGCCAAGATCAATTAGTTTTGAATATGGTATTTACGCGGATGTATCCAAGGACGGGTACGTTGAATATCATTGCTACTGTTGTGCTTCCTTGTTGATTTTTCTTTTCTTTAGACGAGGTTACTTTTGTATTATTGCGCAGTGCGAGTTGTACTTGGTAGCATGACGTGTGTGCAGTGATCGATGATACAAAACTCGTTAAAGTATACTCCAGCGATATGGGTCATCCTAATATACGGGTACTGAATTATGCATAGACCTACTGTACATGATAGCTGTGTGATGGTTCAATCTATAAAACATTAGTTTGGTGTCATCAGACTTTTAACAAGCTATTGTCCCTGTCGTCGTTGTCGTGCTGCCCGTCTATTTCTTTTCCTGGCAGTGGCAAAATTCTAACAGTGCCTCTTTTTACCTCTGGAGTATTTGATCTGGCGTCTGGTAATTCAAAAACTGAATTTTGATCACCCGAGAAAACAATGAAAGAAGAATCGTCTATATAATAGTTAAAAAGAAAGCGTTTTGTTTTAGCCTTGTCAGAATTATTTCGAATTGGTAATGTCAATTGCCAATTGTCTGTTATATATTGGTTGCATTTTGTATACATCCGCAGGGCTAATGGGGGCATACCAGACTTGCCTATTTTATTCTTTTCATCCATCCCCATCGTTTGCAAGTTTGCAAAGGCTGGGGGGGGGCACATCATAACGGTCTCTTTGCGTAGAAACTAACAGTGCTTAATTACGAACGGCTATAGCCGTTGACTGACAGGATGAAGGCGCTAACTATACATGGCTGTTTTCGCTTAAATTTTAATATGACAATTAGCACAGGGAGGCGAGCCGTTCATGCATTATTTAGTGCGCCCATCCCTGCCCGTCAGCCTAGGCATCGGACCAGCCCCGCGCTGAGGTTGTTGCGTTGTACATGTTATTGCTGGGCATGCTATTATAATACAATCAGCAAATGTACGACTGTTGCATGTACCAATTTACGGGTTTGATGCAAGCTCTGTTTGGCCGTGCTAATTTATGTACGACATTTAGAGGTACGAGTTGTTACTAGTTGCCAATTAACGACAAATGGCCAAATTTGACGACCATTGACCCATTTAACCCTTTTTATATTGTTTTAATATCCCCCAAGAAAAAATAAAGTAAATCAAAGTAAATAAATATTTCAAAGAAAAGGTTTGAAAAAGAAGTCTCCAAATATGAAGATTTCAAAATATTTTCAAAGCAGTATATTTAAAAGAGATACCCCTTTAAAAATGAGAATATGGTTTATTACCGGCCCGGAACCGCGTCCAGTTAAAATGAAAGAGAACGTTATCAGTGAAATGAAACACAAGTTTCCGTCCTTTTCATGGTTTGTTTATACCATTTTACCACCTGTTCTGGAAGCCACACTGAACGCCCACACAAAATCCCATTTGCGCTACTTAAATGATTTTCAGAAATCTATACAGCATCTTATTTTTGCCAGCGCGTGTGGAAGATGTCTGTTTTGCACTACCAACTTATGTCATCCCTCAACCGCTGCTGTGGTTCCCCGACAGGTTGTAATGACTTCCTGTGGGGTTTTGAAGGGTTGATGGGTTCAAGGTGAAACTGTTACGCCCCAACTATAGCATAAGTCCCAACTATAGCTCGGACAGTCCCAACTGTAGTGCTACAGTTGGGCTGGCCCAACTGTTGTTGACCAATTTCTGTAGAAAATTTTCTCAACCTTTTCAAGTTTATGCATCTTACACACTTGACACAATTCACCTAAAATGTGGCACTTCATCTATGACATGACATTGTAAACAATATGACTTTGGCACATGCTGGCCACATGCACACTGGACCACTGTGCTGTAGTTGGGCCAGCCCAATTATAGCACTCTAGCTGGGATGCTGTAGTTAGGGCGTGACAAATCCACTAACATTAACTGCGTATAGTGTACACCAGCTAGATACAAGAGAGCGTAAATTGACCTCTCTTGAATTGAAAAACAATGTCCACATCTACAGGTGAGAGTTTATTCAAAACGATAACTATAATTATTGACCAATCAGCAACGCAGTGTCCTGTAACGACGGATTTAGTACTGTGTTATCGTTGATTGATAAACCAATGCGTAGTCAGATTATTACTTGTATCATTTTACATTATTTTTAATTGTAACTACTGTATTACAGAGCTAAGCCCACTGAGCAATTGATCAAACATCTCTGTTCATTATTTGCATATCGAATTATTTGGTGGAAAAATCGATACATCCCAAATCGCACAAAGTGGTCCCACAGTCACTGTACTTGAGTTCGATGTGAACCAATTTATGTGTTAAAGTGTACTATGAAATACCTGCATGTAGACCTTTGTTACCAAGCCTCCTGTCATAAATGGCAATACAAGGCACAGGGTTGTCACCGTTAAACAGTGATGTAAGGTATTGCGAGTGGGATGCTTATTAAATATCGATTCTCAGCCTTTCCAAATTAGCATCAAAGAACGTATTGTAACTATAACACGGCTGTCGGTTTCCCAGTGGTAGTTATTTTGAATGAGGCACTGTGTGTATATTTGTAGTTGAGTCTTTGTAGGGGCCTACTAATAACTCACCCGCCCATTTGCAGTTATATGTAATATCTCGGGTAGTGATCGATTTGAAATCAGCGTTTCAATTTGCGAGTATTCTTAGCCACATAATTAGGCACCAGATGCTGTTTTCATTATTCAAAAGAACTCGATAGATTAAAAAGCGAGAATTTATTATATCACGGCTTAGATATTAGCGATAAATTTGTAATGGCTACTGCAAATGCAGCTTGCTGGCACGGACTTCTTGAACTATGATGTCTTTAGTTTTAGGTAGTATTCCCCAGCAGGTAACGTAATCAGTCACAGCACTCATTGTGAGTCTTTAGGATCAGTCATTTTTATAATCAGTGACGGTGTAGGTGACAAGAAACATTTCCATTTATCAGCTAGTGAAAAGTCAACTTTATACTCATTCTCCGCAAGAAAAGCCATCTTTGTGAGAAGGTTGGCTTACAGGGACGTGTGTAGATTTTTGTCATCGACCAAAAGAGTACTTGAATTGAACGCACTATGCGTTTAAGCCCACACTTACAAAAAACACGGTGTGACGTGCGAAAATAATGCCTAAGAAAACATCTCCTGGTCGGCTTATGCTCAAAAGGTAATATAGTCATGTCCCCTTCGGATTGAAATATCTCACATGATCCATCAAAAAAATTACGGTAGGAAGGACTTTCACCATCATCCACTTCGTTAATAGCTGGCGTTTTCTATGCAAGGCTCGGTTCCCATGGCAATCGCTCGTAACTATGGAAACAGTATCATCCAAATTCCTCTGAGCGTTTGTTCCAATCAAGATCATCGATCTTTTTTTTTTCTTTGTGCCGATGACGTCATTCCATCGGCCATATAGGGCGGCATGAATGCAGAGCACAAGGCTTTCAGGCTGATTACTAAATTAATGAAATAATCATGACAATTTCCTAGTATGCATTGGGATGCATTGTAAAATAATACTCATCTTGAAGTGCAGAAATAAAGCCTCACCACAGGGAACAAGTGGGTTCTGTTTTACTCCTAACTTTCATTAAGGAAGGCAAATCCGGTAATGGTTATTTAGAGAATCCTTGACTAATCATTAAATATACACAAAGCCCTTTAAATATTGGAAATTTGCAATTCAGTCGTTGCCTGCTTGGTTCAGTGATATTTTCAGTTAGATAAAATCATAAACTGACAGCCGGTTGTACCTGATGTGGTGTTTGGTGTAGCCCAATTCCAAGTTAATTTAAGCAGTTCAATTATAACTGATCTTCGTTCACTGGAATTTTACACAGAAAGGAAGGATCGCCATGCTTAGCTTTTATTACAGAAATTGGTCACCATCTCTCGTTGACAGCGTTGATGCAGGTTGTTGACTCTGGGGTTATTCCCCCCCCCCCCTTTTACAAACTTGACGGGCATAATTTCCGAGGTATATCTATCCGCTCTCCCAGGATGCTCCATTGTTCTCGACCCGGACCATAATGGAACCTCCAGTAATCCTCAACATCCAACGGGCCCGTTGCCAATCTCACTCGCGGAGACTGAAGCTCTACACTCGGTTTTTAATTCTCTCCGAGCCTTGCAAACGGCGAAGCAATTTCCTTACTCTGATTATCCCACTGTGCTCTTTCCCCAGCGCTTGTGCATTTTCGTGGTTGGAGTAGGTCAATCCGGTTCCCGTGAGAATAAGGATAGGAAAAAAAGTTGATTAAACATGAAAAAATCACAACAGACAGTCGTAGATGATCTCGAGTTATCTACAGAAGGAAATGGTTAATTCATATTGGCCCCATTCTCTTTATTAGAAAGTACTTTTGTCTATTTGTACTAGCCTAGGTTTGCTCATTATCCATAACCAAATCGTATATACAATTTTGTGGCATTGCAAAATTAACTTAGCGTCAGTCATTAAGTCTCAGGCCAACGATAAATTGTTTCAACTACTTTGTACTCTTTAATTCCCATCAAGGCTGTTCCTTGTGTGTGCTTTCTGCATGTACTTGTAGGCAGAGCACTCATGAACAAAACCAACACAAAAACAACAGGAAGCGTCTTACTCAGTGCAACGAATCAAATGCCATGTATTCAACAGCCACAGTGTGGTACAACAAATATCCGAAAGGTTTATTGAAAGATCCCGTAAGGGGTCCGGTCCACTAATTCAAGCCCCTTTGAAAATAGTGTAAAATCAGCACCGTTCAGGGCCCAATAGCATGCACGCCAACATCCCTGAGATTTCTGAAACACAATTGAAATTCTTGTC
>NW_019091361.1:3150099-3185955 GCF_001949145.1 Acanthaster planci
TCGTACGGTATAATGGCAATTTTTCCCCCAAAATGCAGGGATTTTTTTTACAACAGTGCCGTCCTTTTTCTCCCGAAAGAGATTGTATCGTTATATGAAACAAGACAATGCACGTCACACTAGATTTTTTTCAAACTGTGAAAGACTGTCTTCAATACAGTTTGTGAGATTGTAGCCGCAGTTCACTTGATCGTCTTTTTGCACCACAGAAGGTACACCGAAGTTGAATTTCAACCCGTGTAGAAATGTGTGTTGTGCGCCATGTTATCATTCTGAAAGGGTTTCTTTTTCACTAATAAGTGTCCAGGTTACTACGCGTATATTTTAAATCAGTTTTTAATTTATTCAGCCAGATTTGGTCTCTATTTCTGTGATGAAGCTGCCAAAGCTTCTCATTTAGTTTCCTTTTCGTCAACAATTAAAAAAAAACTTAAGAAATACGTGTACCCATGAAAAGAGTGACGTGACATGACCCTTACTGAAATACCAACACAAGATATAACATCTGAAATTTAAATCAAAACTAGTATAAGATATCGAGGAGAGAATTTCATGCCCATCTACTTTCGACCACATGTATATAAAATAAGAACTCTTCAGTTTTTAAGCTTAAGTTGAAGAATTTATCAGTAATCTTTGTGACGGAATCAGACATCAGAGGTGTTGTAGGAGTCTTGGGACACTTAAACGCTTTGCTCTGCATCCCTTTCTATTCCTTATCTCGGGCCCGTCACATGCGAACAACAAAAACGAAGTCTGTTTATTTGGCCTCCGAAATGCGGTCGGCAAAATTGGCGCGCGCGATTTTTTTCTCTTCCTGGGTTGCCCGGCAGCATGCACGTGAAATTTAATGAAGACATGGGCCAATAAAGGTGTGTAACACCTTGGAAGGGGGACAGTGTGCGTCTAGGCATTTGCACATTCATTTTTGTTATTGAATAATACATGTAAGCAAACTTATGAGTCTATAACCCGACGCACACTGTATACATTTGGTGCTTTACCCACGTATTTTGCCTGCTCGGGCTCAACTCGCAAATAGGCAACCCCTATGCTGTCCTGTAGACATCGTAGACATTTTTGGTCAGGACAATTGGACCAACACTGTGGTTAGTGTGAAGATACATGTATGGCTCTTTGTGGAAAAAATAGTCTTTTGAATGTAAAGAATCGAATTCCCTACAGAAGCTCCGGAAATCACTTTGATTTTCGACATGAGCAAGGCCTTGATAGTGTGAACACAAGTCATTGAGAAAACAGGAAAAATAGAAACCCCTTGTCACCAGTGCTTTACTACTGTCCGTGAAGTAGGGTTTAATATCCTGGCAAACAACCAATCCTTTGGAAAATATGGACACATAAAAACATACAGGGATATCAACTTTTTCCTGTTCAAATCTTTCTGAAATACCTTCCTACATTGTATTAACGCATTCTCGACCGCTATCGTCTTGTTGGGCGATGTGCTTTGAATTATAATGTTCAGACAGACATCTTGGTGGTTCTTGTGATTGATGCCAGATGCCGGTCGAATCGTCGCCATGTTCACGAACATCGTTATCAATATGGCGATGATAATACATTAATGTCATACCGCTCCGCCACATGGAAGAATTATCAGTGCACGCTTAACGTGTTGCAACCAAAACGCCCTCTGGCGACAGAATACCAGAAAGGGCGCCAAACAACCCAATTTGTGTGTGAGCAGGTCCTTCGAAGGAAGTTCAGTAATGTCAAGCTGTTTACTCTTGGACTTGAAGCCACACTGATTAATTTGAGATCGGCTCTTTGTTGATGGATGAGCGATTGTCTGGTAAAGAATGTGAAGATTCAGGGCCGCTGAAATGAATTGACATGTCGGAGTGCTTCCTAATTCATCATGTATGCTGGCTACAGGTCTGGTCGAGTGCAGTGCCTCGTAACCATACTTTTGAATCATATGCAGAGAAAACAGCGCTAATAAGCGATGGTAAAGCGTGCATATAATTATAAGACAGCTGGTAAAAACCTTTTTTTATGATATTACACAACTAAACACGGCTATCTAAAGCTCTTGCGATGGGTTGATCCATCGTATTTCATATGTATATTTGAAAGTGCTGGAATATAAATCTTTTATGAAGTCACTCATTTCAAGAAACATTTCAGATTTTTAAAATTAAAATACTGGCAAATACTGCCTGTATTTTTATTTTTGCCTAATCAAATTCAAATTTATTTTTGTAACGGAAAGGAATAAAAGGAAACTAATACCCATACGGCTAACTTGGCATGATTTCGAAAAAAAATGCTGCCTTCTCTCAAATTAAAAATGATTTGAAGTAAGAAATCCCCGTTAAAAAGTTATGTAAAAAATCCGCTAACCCTGATATTTTAACCAAATCAGCCACTCATCAAGTCCACGGTGTTGTGTCAAGTCACGCAGGCCTCTAAGGGTACAGTCCACTAATTCAAGCCCCATTTAAAGCAGTGTAAAATCAGCACCGTTCAGGGCCCAATAACATGCACGCCAACATCCCTGAGATTTCTGAAACACAAATGAAATTCTTGTCTGGTCACTAGTCTTTCAATTTCTTTTCAATTTTTTGTGGGTTAACCAATTACATTTTAATTATTCTCAAAAAACNTACTTAGGACCATTTTTCAACCGTAGTTTTTAGCCATTCTGCTCTCGTATGAAAGCTCAAAGACCCAGTGAGTTGATCCTGGCAAGGATTTACACAATCTCACCATTTTGGGGGCAAAAACAACCTACTTTTTCTAAAGATACTGGGGGGGACTTTTAATGCAAATGAGCTGGCTAGAAACTCTCACTTGAATTAGTGGTCTGCACCCCTAAGTGCATCCAGTTTTGGAAGCATCACTTTAATTAGTCGGGCACCTGACCTTGCGTTTGTATACCCAGCAAGAAATGAGACCGAGGTACCCCCCCCAACATGTCCAATCCCTATACACATTCCAGACTATTGTTACTTAACACATCCCCCAAGCTGTCTGAAAGGAATTTCCCAGATTCCTGCGAGACAATGACCAACACAAAGCAGGGGGGGTTCTCTCCGTCTCATACCTTGCTGCATATGTGCGTTTGGGTTGCCGCAGTTCGACGGTGCTAATTGCATTGCCAGCCAATGCCACCTGCTTGACCATGGCATGTATTAACGACGTAAAACCTATGTAAATAGGCCACAAGCGAAATCGGCCACAAGTCGCATCTCAGCGGCTCACGTATGTGCAAAGTAGTCACAGCCTTTAATTACACAGCTAACGGTTAATGAAAAAAAAATTCAAGACCACTGTTAACTTTGGCGGGAGAGTGATTTTTTTCGTCCCATTATTTTGCCATGTCTGGACTACAAACGTTGAAAATGATACTCTTGTCCTCTTCTCGATTTGCTTTTTGCTTTGTTTAAAGGCTTGTTTTAATAGTTTGTGTTTTTTTTTTTTTGCATTTATTTGGATAAAATGCCATTCTTGTTCTGGACTTTAATTTCGTAAAGCATGGTTATCCTCGACGTTTGACCGGAAGGTCAGTTTTCCAGAGGCTTTGTGCAGTTTGATAAACCTAGCGTCATTGGTACTCTCTCGAACTTTGGACTACCGGTTTTTCACCATGACCCTGACATCTTCACCATCTGCAGCGCGGCTGGTATCGAGATCCGTCACGCACAAGCTCTCCCGTGCCCCTGCTGTGACAAGAGTAGCTGTTGGCATAAGGGAAAGGGGATGTACGACCCGTCATTAGTGGGCCTGTCATTGTGAGAGACATATCGGAAAGGCTTCCACTGAAGATGGATGGTGATTTTTTGAGAGGCACGAATTAATTACAGCGTGCTCATCCATCGCTATGTCACAACGCTCTGTAGGGATAGTAAGAAACCTGTCCTTTTTTCGAAGAATGGAAGAATGTGGACGCGTCTGTACTAACTAAAAAGTACAGAAATATAGTGTCGGATATTCGAACGATCAAGTGGTGTAACTAAGCGGGCATGGGAGCACGGAGGCACGCCTCCCCATCCTACGGAGGCCCTTGCCCGCCCGTGTGCCCTTCCCCCACACTCTAAAAATTATTGAAGGAAAATAAATCAGTCTGTTGTTAGTTCGTCTTGGCCATAGTTTTAACTGTGACCAAACCCATTTTAGTACCCACTTCAGAAAATGAGGCGCCCCCAAGTGCCCCTTGCAAAGTATATCCCAGTTACGCCACAGAGACGAGTTGGTACCCCCAACGTCAGGACCCTGTAAAGGAACACGTTATGGGCTTGGTATTTTGGAGCCATGATGGTAAAGAGAGTGAAGAAATAAATAAATTGGTGCCATTTCTCAATAAGCAGTGATTCAGTAACAGATTAATTTATTCATTAACCCCAAACCCTCTGAGGTGTTCCAAATTATGGTGATTTTTTAGACGAAGTTATCTCTAAATATAAATATCTGTCTTTAAAAAAAGCCCAATTTTGATCCGTCGAAGGCGAATTTGGCAATTGCCGTGACGTCATCAATGTCATTGCATCCCCAGCACCCCAAAAGAATGACTCGCATCCCGCTTTGTCCTTGTAAGGAGTGAATGAACGGTTCCCTTTGATTCAGGGGACAAAAGATTGGAAGTTCACGGTGGATTACAGACACCAGGACAGGTGTTAGCCAAAGCAGAACGTTGACGTCATCCCATTGTGTTGTGCACGTGCCAACGACGAAGCAGATTGGGCCTATTTTAGGGTTTTTTTAAGTGCATGATTAAATGATAGTTGTGTTTGATGTTTCGATCGATCGATTGTGTGATTTGGAGCGCTTAAATCAGGCTTCTCAAATGATTAGAATAGTTTCTTAATCAAATGTTGTAGTTTCAGTCAAGTTGTAATTCTCATTTACACAGAAATACAGGTAAATCTTGGCTTTTGTGAAGAATTAATTGTTAAGAGTACATATCAAGCGGCGTAAAGCGAAACCCTTACGCCGTCAACAGTTAAAGGGATAATTAAAGTAAACCAAGCTTGCTTGTGACAAATAATAAATATTTTATTAATGCATTTTACTTGCCAACATTCTCTGTCCAAGGTGCTATTTTCTTACAAGATTGGTTTAATATGTTACTTACTGAGTTACGAAGAAAAATGCCTCTTCATTTCCCGCATCTTAGCCTTGGCCTATTACTTCATGGGAAACCTTGCTAGAGTTCAGCCTGACGTCAAGTCCTTCCTTTGTCCGAGCACGACTGATGTGGTAAACTTGTATTGCATTAAGGACGTGGGCGGAAATTATTATCATATTTTTGCAGGTTGAGGCCTCCCAAGCAGGACCCAAAGGGTAAAGAGTTCGCAGCACATGAACGAAGTCTACATAGTTTCTAAAAATGCATGGAGCATAGATCTGTTTTAGATCTGTACATGATCTCAAGAATAGCTTTCATCTGAAGTGGTCCATTATCTTCATGTACTCTCAGCATTATTTGATTTTAAATTGCAATCAAATAGAAGGCATTACAAGAAAGACTATGTTTTTGCGAAGTTGATGTATTGGGAAATTGTCAAATTCTACTGTGTTGCATAAGCTGTCTCTACTTGTCAGTAAAAAGTACGAACGAGAGAGAGTGTCGCAGCAAAGCAGACCAGATTCAAACCCACGAAAACGGCATTTAATCTCGCAGACGCACGGCATCGAAATTTGAGAGGAAGTAATGCTGAAATTACTTTGCGAATTAAAAATAAAAAGTCCAAGGACTGTTTTGTCAGAGAAAAGTTTGACAACATGTCGAAGGGGGTGATATTTAGAAAAACACACTCAACTGTTCTCCAAATTCATCAAATTTGTACTTCAAAGTTAGTGTGTCGGCCTGTGAATTACTGGTTGGGTTAACGGATTCAGTACATGCAATGGTTGTGTTGTAATTTCGTGTGTGTGCTATTCTAGTGAACTGTTTTTACTTTTGGTAACCCGTTTTTTTCTGGGTCTTAAAGTAAATAATGTTCCTTGTTCTTGTTTTTAGAAAGAATCCATTGTCACTTTTCATCATTTTCATATTCGTGTGATTTATTTATTTTTCTTACGGAACCCACACGTCGAGCAATCGGCCTTCGAATGCCTAAAAGTATGTCGACGCCTCAATCGAAATACATGGACCTACATGGTATTTAGCCTGTCATTTGTCACCTTTAAACCTGTGCACATGAGGAATTCGTGTCAGATATATTTAGCGTCGTACACTTGGCCACCCCTGGCTTTCCAAATGCTAGCGGCGTGCTTTTGTTTCACCTACATCGCAGTTGTCCCGAGCAGCAGTGCTAAAAGAATGTTTCAACCATACTTTTGAGGCTCACTTACAGCACTGTTAATTATAAAGTCCGTCCCATGAGGAGCGAGCTGTTATTCTTTTGTTTTTCTCTTTTTTTCTTCTTCTTCTTCTTCTTTTTTCATTATACACTGCGGGCGTTTAGGGATTTTTATCTTAGTTTATGAACAGAGTTGTAATTTGATCGATTGTTTTTAATCGGAATTGCCCCACTGAACTATTTTCCAAAAAACATGTTTTTTACACCTCTGGGTTTTGGGGGTTTTTTTCGTTGGTCTGTTGTGTGTTTGTTTGTTTGTTTGTTTGTCTGCGGTTTGGTTTCCCACTGCTTTAGTTCTACTTTTCACAAAATATGGAGGGCCTGACGTTTCGATCCTAGCAGAATCGTTCTCAAAGGCAAAGTAACAAGTAGACAGGACAAACAAGCAAACAGGGAATCAGCCAAGCATGGACGAATGCAGGAGGAAAAAAGGAAAGGTCAAGAAAGCCGGAGGCTGGATTAGGGGGCAAAGGGGACTGCATAAAAGGCATGGTTGAGCAATAAAGGGACGTGAGGTGGGAAGAGATCAAAGATAAAATATACGGTTTAATGAAACAAACTGAACCCCAAGGGGTATAATCTGTAGACAAAGAAAGGCAAGGATAAGAGTGTTACATGAAATTAGTAGTTTTCCTCTTGGATGTTCAGGTCACGGAGTTGTATGGTACGGAGGCGTTAGTTTCGATATTGTCGATATTGTCCGCCATAAATAGATGTGCCAAGGAGTTGTTCCTTTGGCATAGCATGAGAAATGGCTGTTGGTTGATAGGAATATTTCATCACTACTACCGGTAGCTTGGTTATAGTGTTCCCTGTTTCTCAAAGCTAATGGACCGATCCAATTCACTCCCGACACGGGTCAAAACGCCGAACTCTTGCACTTTTGGTGCTATACTTTGTTTTCCGGCCACTTTTGCTGTGCTGTCAAAGTCTGTCGATCCCTTAGACTCCGCCCCTCCCTCTCAGCTGTACCATGCAGAATGAACCCACAGATATCTCTAATTAACAGGCTCTCTTGACATACGTCAATAACCAGGCCGATCCAAAGGATATTTAGTATTACTATGTTTTCATTGGGCATTTTTTTTAGTCGCGTGAAATGAAGTAGAATCAATAGTGTATCCGGTGTGGCGGTATGAACAGAAAAAGTAGATCACCCATTCTGGTGTTGGCCGTCATGTGGCTGACCTACATCACTGGCAACGAGGCGAGAGCCCGGCCGACAACTCCTCTACAGAGGTTCTCTGAAATTTGCTTTTTGGTGGGCTGGTGTGGCGTTGCTGTTCGAGTGAACAAGGCGTGATTGATAGCTTTGCCAATAAAGTGCAGAGAGGCAGGGCATGAGTAAAGCATTATTAATGATCGCTCGGAAAGGATTGAAGTTAGACTTTGACATTCTGTAGTGTTGGCTGCAAGCATGCATAGTAATACAAATTGCCCTATTTTAAATACCGTTTTATTCGAGGGGGGGATAATCATGTCAAGTTTATGTTCTGTGCATGAAGTAGCATGAATATGCTGCGCGTCATACCCGTGAATGCTGTAAAACTCAAAGCAGACCTGCCAACCTTGCCGTACTCCTTCTTGAGGTCAGGCATTACCACACAATAGATTTTTTTAAAAATTAAATGAAGTGAACCGAAGGCTCATTTAAATACCTTTCAATCTATTGTGTGGCAATGCCTGACCTCAGGAAGGAGTATGGCATGTCGGCAGGTCTCCCCAAATCCCCTCTATTTAATGTAGATTATTTATTTGAATTTGGAAACGTTTTTCTACTTGATTGTGGTAGACAACGTAGAGCTTTATCAGATGGACAGCGAGCGCATGCCTTAGTCAAAACGGGAGACTCTGAGACGCATGGTGGCGGCAACTGGTCCCTTTTGTCCGTTCTGTGCATGCGCGCGTAGTTTTGGAAAACCTTGAGATGGTTTCCAAAATGCTCTGAATCCAAGGTAAAACGATCAATGTGAATTGTTTGATGTGGAAAATAAAATGCAGGGAACACATCTTGCCAAATAGTAGTAAATATTGAAAACCATCGAATTCTACGGGGAAAGATAAAGTTTCCTTAACATCTGTTCAGTTTGTAGGCATTTTCGATCAATATCTAATTGGGTACGAACTTAGCAGTATATTATTTCGAACTCTAACAACCAAAACCTCTTTGACAATAGAAACACTGTTTTTTGTCGGAAGATGCTTCGCTTCTTTTCAATTTCCGTGTTTCTATAGCGCTTCATCATGGTCAGCCATCTTGTTTTGCTACTACTGTAACCAAATTGAAGCTGCAAGAAAAAAACGGTTTGTTTCCTTTTATTAGTATCAGATTTTGTTAGTTTTGTCATTTGCTATATACCTAGTCATGTCGGGGCAAGGCAAAACAGCGATGTATCTTGGAACGATTTGGGCTGATTTTTGCAGATCCCGACTATTTGCTGTCGCTAAAGGGGTATCCTGGCTGGGAACTGCTTGCCTTTAATAAACACCTGGGCATATAGTTTGTTTGCCTCATCGAGCACTATTGGATAGCCCTATCGTTCAGAGACATAATACAGGTAAAATTTTCCGAGACACCTTGCAAGGGGATTCTGAAACACTGCACAAACATGAAAACAGAAAACATTGATTTCTTCCCTTCGGCGCATGCGAATGTGTCTCATTTTAGCTCTCTGCTGCGTCGTGCGAGCCCAGCTGTAATTGCTTTCCGGGCGAGAGCGCGTTGATGTTGCACGTAGCCTGATTGAATTCGCTGTCTGAAGTGTCCTGCAAATTAGTAGCAATTTCCTGTATTTTCTTAGCCCGCAGGAGCGCCGTATTGCGCGCTTCGAGGGCTTCGGTGCCTTGGGACGCCTTGCGACTCATGCATGCGGCGTCGTGTTGGGATCAGAAGTGTGTTTTTGTGTTGTATGATGTTAAAAAAAATATCTGCTCGCCGTTTGCACACTTTCTTGGTGCGTACTAGCTTTTCCCCTTCGTCATTTGGCGCTCGTGAAGCGGAAACGGCCGTGTGGATTCGACGTTGGCTAAGCTTCCGAATGTGAACAGAGCGTGTGGACTGAAAGATCACGTTTCACATCGCAAGACTTTGGAACAGCATGAGTGATGTAGACTGCCAGTGGCCATGTTTCATTGCGTTTGGAAAGATGATTTTATTGCCTATATATCGTTGCCTTGCGCTGACAAGCACTTGCCGGTATGTCCATACGAAAATTGTTGCCGCTGATATTTTTGAAGGGGGGGTAGTTGGTCTTATCTATCGAGTATTAGCTACTCTGGGTAAGGTATCTACTTCAAATTCAAGTGAGATGCTTAGTTCTCACGTTGCTTCTCATTGCAGTGTCTTCCGACTTGCTTGTAAAGGAAAATTTGATACAGTATATGAATATAAAAGTGTCTTTATGGACAGGTTGGCGTTGGCACACCATCATTATCTGATCATTTTTACATCAAGACACCCAGGGAATTAGGTAGGTGTGACAATATTTCCAAAGAGGCAAGTTGGGAAGTAATCTTCCATTGAAATTTAGACCTTTGTGTAGTAGGACCCGGAAGGGATGCGACGAGACATATTCAGAGTTGGGACGTTATCTACCAGGAAACAGCCGTCCAGTTTTCAAAACTCCGTAAAACCGACTTTCGCTGAATGTCCCAGTGTGTGTAAGCGAATAGGGCTGACTTCTTTTGGAAATGTCATCCGCAGATCGCAAGAGAGAGGCAGTGTGTATGAAAAATAAATGTTGAATTTGACCTAATGATGAGGCATATTGAAATGACATGGGAAATCCTGTATCATAAATCACATGCACCACTCGGAGAAATTACATGAGCGATATCGCGGCTGTTATTACACATTGTCAACCTCAATAAATATGAACCTGATATTTGAAATAATAGCCTGAAAACTCCAATTTTTCCAAGCCTGGATGACAGACATAAAGCCATTAAGGGCTTGCAAATGGCAGAAGGTTTACAACCATAACGATTATCGGACGATGCATAATTGGTGAGAAGTTTGAATTGCCGGGGCTTCTTTCGACGGAAATTGCCAAAATAAATACAAAAGGTATTACGGCATTCATGTAGTTTACAATCACAATAAAGAGCGATAAATTTCCATTATGGTACCAGACATTGCCGTCGTAAGGTGTTAATGGGGGTGTTAATGGGCGTAACCCCCCCCCCAAAAAAATAATAGAAACTTAAATAAAAAGCAAGGGTAAAAGGAGATAAAGGGGAGGAAATTCACTGTTTGCTGGAAAAAGGTTGACACCCCCTCCACTTTATAAGGTTGTTGTTGATGATTGCTTCCCCAAGCAATTTTCCCCCAAGGAAAAAAGTGATTTGACGCCCCCTATGAAGTCCTGGTGACACCCATAATACCAGCACATACGAAGTGAATGCACATTACATTATGGTTTTCATGTGATTTGAAGGGTTTGGCCTGTACTATCCTTCGAGTTGATTAATGTGATTGGTCCGTCTTTATTTCTTTTTGCGTTCAAGGTTTTTTCTCAAACGTTGCTATCTTTCTCGATCTATACGAGAATACATGTATTATGTTAGCAAGCAAATACCAATTTTTTTTCTTCTCAAAAATAGAGGTTTTGCTTAAAAAGGAGCATTCACTCAAATATTTTTCGGCTTTTTTTACGGGTGCCAACCTCGACTCTTTGTTGAAGACGAGGTGTCAGGTTTAACATAACCCGATCAGTCTGGTTTCCGTACCCCGATCGCGGCTCCGTCTCCAAGCCGATTCGGCAGGGCATGCATGGTGCATGGGAGAGGCGCTCCAGAGACTACACACGCAAGTTCTCAAGCAAAGATTCCCCAGCTTTGCCTATGGCATTCCACCCGCCATGTTGGGTGTGAGGCCGTCCATTACTGTCTGTAAGTCTCTGTCATCATTGTCTCTGTCGAATGGGGAATACTTTCCTCTAACGAGACGATCAATCCTCTCTGCCGTGTCTCGACCCGCTGAGTGTATACCTCTCCGGTGACATTTAGCATTTCACATCATCATACCCATGTTAGAGTGCTCGTCCGTCTTCAAGTACCATAGGCATACGCCAGAGTTGAGAAGATCTTTTCAAACGGATTCAAGTGCAAATAATGTAACAACGCAGCGTGGGGCAGCTCTGTCGAAGAAAAAGTACAAATCTAAAGAATGTTGAGAGCGAATATCGAGTACAATGACCTTATGGGGGATTAAAAAAAGGGACCGATTCTAACAGGATGCATAGACAGCTGTGTGGCACCAAGTACTTCGAGATGTCTTCAGCTGGTGCAGCAGATGTCAATCTTTCAGCACAGCGCTGGGACTGTGGTGTACAGTTCTGTTAAGTTTCAATTCATATAGGTTTAATCAACTTCAAATGTCATTGACATGTTCGCGCAAAAGTTCACCCCCCAGAGGTTTAGACAAATACCAGTTGAACTGTAAGAGCGGCGTAATAAAATAGACGCATCCCTCCCAGTCTGTGATCTATTACCAAGAATGCCAGTGTTGGCAACTACACGAATTATACTGTTACCAAAAGTCGCCGCGTTCCCCTTTGAAATTTACTCGGGCCGAGCCACCAGCATCAACAGGGCAGAAATTTGCTGCATAGATTTCTGAGTGCGAATCATTGTGTTATCCCGCACTCTCTCTGCCTCTGTGAACCCCTCGGCGGGGTTTCCTCACTTGATGACGTCATACCGACCATACCACATTCTATTATTAGTCCGGCTGTTGCCAGTGACCGAGGGCGAGGAATTTGCAAGCAGGAGACGATGTATGTTATTTTAGGACTTGGGCGGGAATGTGCTTTTTCAAAATACGTGGTTATGATTTACCGCCGATGAACAACTTCATTGTTGTGGGCGTTGGATGGTTATAGTTCCTGGTAACTAAATCATTTTAAATTGTCAATAAAATTGTCATCCATTGGGTGTCATCCATTGGTAATTAGGTGTGATGAAATAATAGTTCCCGAAGTGTCTCGAGTTCAGCATGTGCAGTGGCTCAAAACTTTCTGTTACGGCGGTAAATTTGTGTCAGGGTATAGCGCTTCCGAAAAGGACTCCTTTCACCTTGATAATACGATACCACTACTGCACGGAAGAGAACAGGGTTCATCTTCCTGGTTCGATGGGAAATCGGTTCTTCACGTAGAAATTTGAATCATTTTGCAGGAAACAACGTCAAACCTGCAGCAAGGATATGGCGAGTCGAAGGGAGACGTTGTGCATGTGTGAAATGTGCTCAACTCGCGCGTCGGTTCTCCCTTCCCGCCAAATCGCTGTTTTTACTCGTCTATGGTAGACATGGGGGCTTGCGCAATATGTTGCGGTCAAAGGCAGCCGTTTCTTTTCGCTTCCAGCTAATCATCTGGATTTGATCAAAGCACAGTATGGTCCCGTAGTGCACGCCCTGACGTCCGATGGCAGGAAGGCACAACGGAGCGGCGGGAACTAGACGCCGATATTATGAAATCCTGCCCATGGGTGGTTTGGGTATATTTGGAAGCTGGTATTTATTTGATTTAGCGGGAAATAATTCGTGAATGGTTTGACCTGAGTAGTGCACTTTAACCTATGAAAAGCTCGTGTAAGTCACCGACTTTAATCATGCTTCAGTTCAAATGTGGGAAGTTTCAGTTTTACTATCCGTTACTAATGGGCGGCAATAGACATGTATTTCTTGCGCAGTACTGAGCATGCTCGCTGACTTGGCCGTGCCTGGACATGTATGTAGGGAGACAACATACCAGCTAACACCTATAGTATCGACGTGCAGGTTCTACAAAGTGGGGGCACTTTTGTATACGTAGTAACAGCCAGAGAAATTATTGTGGGCTTGATAATTACTTCTTCCATAATCTGTGTATAAAGGGAAGACTTTATATAAGCCCACAGAGAAGTGAATAGATTTGCAACTTCCATGTGGAAAGTGAAGGGTAACAGTGAATGTGGAGGAGTTGGTTTAGAAATGACTGTAGATTTATCTAAGAACAGGATTATTGAACGCTCATATAGGGACTCGTAACCCGTAATGGCCGTAAATTTGTTGAGTTTAGCCTTTGAGGGGACATTAATTTTAGTTTGGGTACAGCAGACGGCTTATTGCTTCAGCCATTCCTGGGGACCTTCTCAAGTATCCAGTTATCTCATGATCGGCGTAAATAATACAATGGTAACACTTTTCAAAAGGACCACAGAAATTACATCCGTAACCCAGGATGGGTCCAGGACGCACTTTGTGGCATTACGGCAGTGACGTCGTGTCGGCGATGACGTCACGGTCTGCGGCCAGCGGTATGCACCCATCAGCATGCTACACAGCAGGCGAACCTGGAACTCGGGTCGAGTTGACGGCTGACTAGCGCTGCTTGGTAAGCTGAGAGTCGCCGGTTGAAGTCTGAGACCGCTCGGAACTCATCGGTGCTTGGGTAATTGCGCGATTTGCTGATTCGTATTGGGTCTTCGAGTTGCGTTCTTTCCCACAGAGGGGAGAGTGCAATAGCTTCTTGTCTCGGCTCCAAGTTCAGTCGGAAAGCAATTTACATCTTATATTACAACAGTAACCTCCTATTTTGGGGAATAAAAACAATGAAGAACAAAAGATTGAGACCCCAAATTTTCCTAGTTTTAGGCAGAATGTTGCCTTATCAGTGCTCAATGAAGTGTATCTTGTCATTCAAAACTCTACAAACCAACAAACATTCCAAGAGCACGTGTTCCAGGTCGTATGTGTCGTTGCTGATATACGGAGGTGGATTCTCGGTAATAAATTACAACCCCAATATAAGCATGCTGTGTGTCAATTATTGAAAATGTAGAGATCATTCCTGTACCAATGTTTGAAACTTAACATCACAACCCTAGAGGTTATGTTACATCCAGGCAGGCTACCGTTAACTGGTCATGTGCTCGTAGGTTTTCGTTGGAAGGTCAAATGGACTTGCCATCAGTACCAACATTTGCCGATTATCAGAATGTTTTCAATCAGCAGTTCCATTTACCGTGGTCCCAGTTGTTTGTGGAAAGCTGGCAGAGTCCTTTGCAGTTTATGACGTTTAAACTTTCAATTAAAAACTGCGGGAGGATAATCAACTTTGTCCCTTTTTTTAATTTCCACGATTTGTTTGTCTCGTGTGTTTTTCATGATCGTCAGTGACATGATGGACAATGAGAGTTCGTCCGCAGTGAAGCAATGGGAAAAGACGCAAGCGGTTTGAGTTGTAATTGATTTTTTTTAATAGGACCATTCTAAAAATCCCTTCTAAAAATAGACATTTTTGCCGAAAGGGCATTAAAGATAGTGAGGCATCGCACCGAGTCGGAGATATATGAAATTATGGAATCCATAAATGCAGGTTGAAGTATCTGGAGAGAGGAAGACTGTAAAGACAAGAGGAGAGGGGACAAAGGATTTGTCTTTAAATTAGAGAGTTGAAATTGCCATAAATCAAAGCAATCAGCGGACTTTGACTGCAGAAGCCCTTAGTCTTCAAGTTAAAAAATATGAGATACCGTTATCTGGAGAAACGACCATTTTCTGAATTGAAATTTTCCCTTCAGTATTAATCGGATACATGTACAGCCTGGTAGATAGATGTGTTATGGAGCCCGTCCCTTTTGGTGGATGTTTTTTACGACCAATCTCATTATAGTGTGTCACAGTTAACTTCCAATCGGCCTCATGGATGGCATGGTTCATGTTACGTAGCTGTTCGGGTGTGCCTTTTTTTAGATCATGACCAATGGCTCTATTTCGCTCTACCACTTTGGCTCTGGAGTGTACGTGCTGTTGGCCACTCTTGGGGGAACTTCAATACAAAATATATAGGTGTGTACACGCCGTCTGGGGCGGTATTAGTCATTTGTATCAGGTCCTTGGCCAGGGGCTATACTCAGCGTCAGAGAGAGGCATGTCCAACATTATTGCGTGACTGTCATGGTAATGATGGCATTGTGTGGGCAGGTTGGTGCTCTAGCTATGTTGAAGACATGTGGATGAGAAAAAAATCTTTAAGTATAAGGTACCCAGCTGCATGGCGTGGCTAGTTGTAAGGGGAAATTTTAGTACATTAAACCAAGTCGTCTTTTCTTTTTTTTTTAATTTAAGTGAGCAATCTAATTTTGCTCGGTAAATAATTTAGTTGCGTACTGGATTCGTGAGAAGCGAGAAACGTGTGGCAGCGGAAAATCACCCAAATTTAATTGAGTATCCACGAGTGCGAGAACGCACTCCAGTCAGCAGCAATGTTTCATGTGTCATTTTTTTTAACGCATCAACGAAATTTCTTAACGAACTTGCTTCATTCACGTGGTAAGAATAATTTGTTCGCCCAAGTCAAATCCGTGTAGTCCTTGGTATTAGCATTACCAAGAACTCATTTCGCCGTTATATGAAAGTAAAGATAACAAGCAATTATTCCTAATGGGCAGATTATGGGTATCAAAGTATTTCTAAGTATAGACTTATTATTTTAGGTTTGACCTTCCCACTTGCGACATCACTTTATTCCAAGGGAAATCAAACACGTGGCCCCTTCCCGACAGACGGTATGCCGAATATGCATCCCGGGCGCGCGCGCCGCGCGGAGTAGCGATCGTTTCAGTCCTGGGTGCTTTTGTCTTAGCCAGGATGACGAGGAATTCGAAGGGAAATCTTCCGGCCGCCAGGATGTTTGCACAACCATACTGAAATCTCGCGTCTAGTCAAGGCGGTGCCCAGCTGAATTATTAAGACGTTTGTTCACCGCTACCGTTGGCTGCCACATTGATCCGCGACCAATTATTAACACCACATTACTTTCGCATCACAACTTCTTTCACTCACTTCATCATGAGGTCGCAAGCCCGTAAATAAGCTGCCATAGATAACTGTGATAAATACTTTCATTTCAAAAAATAAAATCGGGAAAAATACCCAGCATCTCCTCGGGTGTTCAAGACACACATGAAACTAAAGCTCAAGTAGCCGTCTTTTAATTTTCTTTTCAATTTTTAGCGGCTCAACCTATGACATTTGAAGATATTTCTTTCCCGTGGTTTAAACAGTCATGATGTCCACCGCCACTTTGCCTACCCTCCATTGAAAAATAGAGTGATTTGGAGGGTTGTGTTTTGACCAATATTAAAAACAAAGAAACAAAA
The DNA here is from genome assembly GCF_001949145.1 of Acanthaster planci. The sequence goes on from NW_019091361.1 coordinate 3,166,572, forward strand.
ACCACAAGCAGGTAGTCCTGCTGGTAGCTTACATCGTTCGTTTTTACAAACCATCCAGTCCAAGTACCACAAAATGCTCTGATGGCAGAGAATTTCACGGCATGCAAATTGTGAAGTCCGCGCAGGTAATTTGGGGCCTATACTTGCCTGCAACCATAATTTCTTATCCAGCCACCCTAACACTTTTTTAAGAAATGCAATTCTTGGCCACCATGTTCATTTGTAAAAAGAAAAGCATGCTGCAACAATCTTTTGCCCGATAAAACCGCTAATTGTTTTTTACAAACTCCGACAATCACATTTTCCTTCCAGTTTGAACTCCTATAGCTGCAGTGGCTCGCCAGCCGAAGTAACTTTTTTTGTCTTATTTGCTTTCGTAGCTCTTCTTGGTCGACAACTGTGCGGACGAATGGCGGATTGCGATGACGTGGTCCCGAATCTCTCTCATCACCTGCGAACTCTTCGTGTGTGTCATCCACCCGGTGCCGGGCAGATACTTTTTCGAATGGGTGGCCGAGTTTGCCTACACCCACGAGCCTCGGACGGCGATAGCCGACGTGGACATCCTCCTCTCTATCCCCATGTTCCTCCGGCTCTACCTGATTTGCCGGGTCATGCTGTTGCACAGCAAACTCTTCACGGACGCCTCCTCCCGGAGCATAGGCGCCCTGAATCGGATCAACTTCAACACACGATTTGTGTTGAAAACTCTAATGACAATATTTCCGGGAACAGTGCTCTTGGTCTTCACTGTCACGTTATGGATTATAGCGAGTTGGATTCTTCACGTGTGCGAAAGGTAGGCCCGTGTTTTCCGCGCCTGAATCTTGTGGCTCGGGCTGACGTCCAGGTCTCCAGAAGCAAATACGTCCTATGCAGCATACTGACAGAAGACGTACCCATTGCTTTGGAAGCCCGTTTCGGACGCGACATTATTTTGACTGGCATCTGCGCTAGCTCGCTTTGGTTTAAAAATGGATTTATTTTATAGCCCCCCCCTCAAGCGGCAGTCACTGTGTTAACATAATGTATGTATAAGAAACTTCCATTATACTTTCTTCCGACTTCCCAACGGGAAAACTGCCCTAAAGTGTCAAATCTACGACTGACGTAGATTTGCATCCCTGCATGTGGTTTCCAAATGGAAGGATTCAAACAATTCAAGGCCCTATCGCTTTCAGCTTTTAGTTATCCGAAGGAAGTGCTCTTTTCAGAGTGGATTTTGCTCGACAGAATGAACGAAATCTTGCAGATCTGAAACAGATTTCGGAACACATATTTTGCCTTCAAAGATTTGAAGACAGACGGGAACGAGGTTTCCACGAGCGCCCTCTGGAGACTCGCTCCCCGTATTAAGTCTCACGGCCACGTTACCCTACTTCCATACAGCGCTGTAGAAAATGGCCCTTCAATTAGACTGTGAATCCTTTGGCGCAGGAAATATTTTTTTCGATAGATTGGATCCTTACAGATGCGCAGCAATGGGAAGTCCTCCGGGAAAGAAAATAATGTGTCGCTGGTGTTGTCTTACCCGTCTCGCAGCCTGGCATGATCACGCCATTACCGATCAGGTCTGCTTGCACAGAAACTATCTGGAGAGAAAAAAGAGGGCAGGGTCCTTAAAAATGCATGAGGCCAAATACGCCACGCGGCCCAGAACCCCTGGGAAATGGCACAGGCTATTATCCATGGCGTTCCCATCCAACCCCTGCGGCTGTTTCAACATGACACCACCATTAATATTGAACGTGTCCTGGTGTCACCCAAAGAATGTGACGTCAACGCTATGAGCTCTTGATGTAAGCCGACCAAATTATGCATGTAGGTCCTGCTTAGAAATTGCAGTTGGTTGTTGCTTATATGCATGAGATATGAAACGACTATCCTCAAGATCTGTAGATCTTAACCATTGAAATCATGCATAATGCTTATTGGGTTCAGAGTGGTTATGGGTTATTGTCAGGTGGAAAAAGTTACGTCACTTTGAATATCTAACGCTTAGTGGATCTTTGGTAATGTGTAATCCATGTCACATCCCACGTTTACGATTATGACCAATGGAAAACTGTGGAGGGGTGTGTAACCTATACAAATAACCACCATCATTTGATTATTGCACCGCCCAAGAAAATACTCACAGGATATTTCAATTTGTCAAAGGAATTCTTTATGCCTTATTATGCATGCATAAGAGATTGGCAAATCCGAATAAGACATAACATGTGCATTACCTTATATAGAAATTTATGCTTTTGGCATAATAGGAAGACACGTAGGAATTCACGTTACAGCGCCGTACAATGTCATCTGTTTGAGTTAGATTAACTTGTTCATAATCGCATGACGTACTTTGGAATAGTTCAGAAACTGTAAATTTACACATGTATGACGTTGAGGTGGCCTGCCACCCTCAAAATCTTATCGTTGAATGAAAGCCAAATAATGTGTACGCGAGGGCCGGATTCTGCTTGACTTCGTTTCGATTGAAGTCGATCATTCCCTCACACGGAATACACCTACGCAGTCCGCAGCGTGTCTGGAGGTGAAGTCTGGTGACTCCCTGACCCAATGAAAACGTTGAGATGGATTGTCTCTGGAGCAGTTTGGCTGCAGTTGCGAACTTGTCTGGTTTAATTCACTTTACCTAGATACATACATTGGGCGATTGCGGACGCTCGCCTGAGCAATGTGTGTGTCATCTCTGCACGGAGTGTCCGGGTTCTCCTCTCCAAAGGCGCTGGCGTCTCGCTCCGTCCGTAATGCATAACCACCTACAGCATTCAGCATTTTCTGGCTTTCGTCGATTGCATGTATCAGCACGCTAATTGAGTATTCCAGTTTCCCGCGCGCTCCATTCCGAGCCATGACTTGAAAAGAGCGCAGGAATTCTGTCCTCAATTTTGTTTATTGCGAATTGGAATTGGTTCTCCCCTACACACCCCCCCCGCGCGTGCATCATTGTCAGTGGCGGCTTTCTCTACCCTTTCCACCCCTTGGGAAATTCAGCACCAATTATTGACCACTAGACCAGCAAGACCATTTAAATATTAAATGTCAGATCCAGAATGGTACAGAGGATGGGGATATAATGTAAGCGGAAAAACACCGGGAAGTGGAATTTCGCAGCTGGCAATTCTTAGGCCAACACTGGGACTGACCTTGCGTCTTGAAATTAATCTGGTTTTGAAATTGCTTTTACATGAAATTGATTCTGCATAAGGCCTCGTGCCGGGATTCTTGAAAGGAGCAAAATTAAATTATGTAGTGTCCCTACACCTCGAATCCAGACGTAGACGGTGAGTCCACCTTTGCCAGATTGAGATAAAATGTGTTCCAGGGGTAAACTTTTAAAAATGTTAACAAAAATATCAGGGGAGACAGCTGAGATCATTATCTGAATTCTCTGTTGGCTAACGTGGTGACATTGAAAATTTCTTTCTCGTTGGAAATTCACAGTCCAAAGCTTAACACGTTGCTGCGTTATTTGTTCCCTTAAATCTGGTGTTTTGTATGTTATTCCAAATGTACATGTAAGCGTGAGTGTAAACTAAGAGTGAGACAGATTCTCCCCCGAAGACGACTGGTGTGTAATACTGCGTGAATGAAACGTCGGGTTGAACCTACACAGAAGCTGAAGCCCACTGAAGTTCACCGAGAGTTTTCCTTATTGAATTCAGGAAAGCTTTATCCCAAGAAGAGCCCAAAGTTGCCATTATCGTATGTATGTATCATGAACTGTTCTCCTGACCCTTACCTGGTGAAAATAGATGAATGCAGCGTCTTTGCAGCTTTGTAAGCGTACCCGCTCACAGACTGCGCTGGCGCTTTATGCGATATTGCCATGGGCTTCCAGCTTGCATTGTGTAACCTTAAACTCTCTCGTGTGGCTGGATGGCGAAGGACACTCGAAAACGTCAAGACGGCCCCGTCCGATTTTTGTCGCCGTATGAATAGAAAAGTGTATTAGCATGACGAACGTGTAGAACGATGAGCCGAATTCACTGAGGAGACCAGAGACAGAACTGCCCTCCTTAAAAACAAGATGCCCCTGTTTGATCGAATTTCGTGTCCAAACACACTGTATAATGGATGGCTTCTTGTGGCCATATGAATTCAAATTCTTGTCTTATTATTTCAACAAGTAACCTGAGTCCAATCTCGGATTTCTTATTCATCTGCCCGCCATTTTCCCCTATCCCGTGTGAGCGCATTTCACTATTTGCCTTTTTTTTTCCTGTATGAAAACGGTAAGGCGAATGAGGCGTAATGCTATTACATTTCGCCAATCAAACGAAATTGTATCAACTAGTAGGATTACCACGTCCACGATTTGACCGGGGAAACTGTCCTGGGAACCAGGGCAGGGATGGCGCGATCGTAATCAGGTTAAGTCGTAATGTAACTCATCACCGGCACGGCAATCACGGGAAAGCCACCCTCTTTGGCTTGTCGGCACACCCGAGACTGTTCGCTCGGACGGGTCAGCTTCGCCTTATTGGACGATATTGGAAGTTGGGTTACCGTGCCGGTGTCACTAAATCGAAATGATTACGTTCACTGAACGCCTTCACTGCTCATCTGTGAATTTGCGCGGTACTTAACGTAGAAGCGGCCAGCATTTTGGGAACGGTGTTACTTGCAGAGAGTTGATACGCAGACGGTTTTGTGTGAACAAGTAAAAGCATGCACCGAAAAACGGGAAATTTCCATCATCACAACAAAAATGACGATCAAACCCTCTGTCAAATTTGATCAAAATTTGTAATCATAGGTAATCAACATACCTGTTCCAGTTGGGCGCCATGACGTTGGAGAGCGATGACTTATGAATTGAGGTTGAGATGGATTCTCTTCCTCATTTGTGTAGGGCGAGTCAACACCAGGTAACCACTTGGTATTGTACTTCTATCTTTTTTTGGTTTGATGTTTTGGGAAACTCTAAGGCTTATTATATTGGCACCACCTCTAAGACTTCATCTGTCATTACACGACAGGGAGGGCCCGCAAATACGGTTACCATGGTCATGAAATGTTAACACAAATGATGGGAAAACTTTTATAAGCATTTCATTTCAATTTGGTCATATTTAGTTGCTTCAGCGCTAGAGCCATTTTATTAAATCTCAGCGATTTGTTGGATTGCATGGGATAATGTCGCGTGGGGTTTAGCTGATGTTCCCATGGTAATGTATTAATTTAATCTAAATAACACATTGAACTACTCGGGGCGGAGGGGATCGAATCACCTGTTTTTGTAGTGCAAGTGGCAATGGTCCACACAACAGTTTAATTCGATCCTACAAGTGGTAGACGTAGTAAAAACAGTATACTTTGTTCTCTGTCCTTTCAAATGCGCGTTCTTTTCCTTGCGTCTTTCAGCAAGTGGGAAAGAAGTGACGAAGTTTTGGTCAGGTGAGGGAAAGAGATCCAGTGCCAACACTTGCTTCCACATTGGTAAATTCTGCATAATCTCGCAGTTTCTGCGAATACCTAGATGATCAGTAAGCGATCACCTGTGCTGTGCAAGCAGTTTCTCGTGTCTGGCCAATACTATAATGTTTCAACCAGATCGATGCAGGAATCCCAGCTTTTGACGAGGGAACGTCTCGTTTACTCTGCCCCCAGGGTGTCTGTTCTTAACAGCGATCGACATTGTACTGGTTGGCGGTTCGTTTAGCACAAACCTGCACTCAGTAGATCTAAATGTCATTATCCCAACGTTAAGTACAAGAACACAGGATCTACTTGAAGTGGCACGACACGCAGATGCCCACAATGTGTCAGATTTTATCGACAGTTTTTTTTTTAAAGTTACGCTGTGTAAATCACGAGCGGGGAAGTTCCATCAACTCTATGCATAATTAACTGCAAAACAAATATTTGTTACCAAGGATTCGGTAATTGTGGCATTGTGTTCGATTCTTTCAGCATCGCCATCTGTTCGACTACTGCAGTGCTTTTTGGTTGCACTGAAGAAGTTATTTCAATCGCCACTTCATCGAATGGAGTGGCAATAATTTTAAACTTTTTAGCAACTTTACCGTTACTTGGCAAAGCACGTTAAGCCAAATAATATATTAAAAATGCTTATTTTTTCTGACTAAGTTAACATGTTTAATGGACATTGCCAAACATGAAGTTCAAACAATGAATTTTTTGTTCCTTTTTTGTGATTTTTAATGTGCCCCGTTTTTTTCATTCCTGATATACGATCAGTGTCCTTCTCTTACTTATAAATGTTATAATCAGACCATCCGAAATTGATGTATCGGATCAATTTTGATTGTTTGACAGGCACTTAATAGTTTGAGGTACCAAGAAAATTGTAATCGCTGTAGTACCCTTCAAGTCTGAGGGGTGAAGTTCTAGCCTGTAAACATGTATTTTATTTTTTATCTTCTCAAGAACATACTACAACGATCGAAACATCGACGCGTGTCTAATTTCGGATGAATAACACGGCCTCGCAGAACTTGAGCTGTGCGCACGGACATGTAAAGAAACAGTAACTTAGATTACACTCTGGTTAGTTTCTCCCCTGGGGTGGAGGTGGCAGCGCGCGCGACCACAGTTGTGTTGTTGGGGAAGCTCGAAACTAGATCTTGGCACAAAGTGCCGTGAAATTACTTTTAAAAAAGTGGAGCCGGCATGCTGTACAAGGTGTATCGACTGCGTGATCAAACCAGGGGACACTGCGCCATTGCGGCTGGCGTTTTGTGATGCAGTCTGGCCCGAGTCCCCATGCGCCCAGATGCGCAGTGTGAATGGCTTCAGCGCTTCTCCATTTTCAGTTCAGTCCCGAATCGCCTTTCCTCCCTCTGTTTCGATGTGTCGTACAGTAGACATCACATCAACAGCGCTGCCAGGCCACAGAAGCGGCAACACTGGGATAGCAGAGGGTTCAAAAATAAACTGCGAAAGGGTGTTCCGTTATTCTCACTAAGCAGAGAGCGACTGATGTACACACCAGTATTTTTCATATTAGGCATCGAAGACTAGAGTCGTTTCCTTTTTTAGCAGTCTCAAAGAAGTAAAAGAACTTTAGGCCTCTGTAACGACAGAGCTTAACACTGACAGAGTTTCCTAACGGGCAGAGTTAGAATAAACCTTAGTTTCTTTAGCTACGTCACTAGTGGATATAAACCTTCTTGTCTTATTCCAGCGAAATTTGGTTCCCGTGCCTAGAGGTGTCAAGAAAGTGTCTTTTACATACCTTCTTGGAAAAATTCAGAACGGATTTTTCTAGTGAAAAGCATTACGTAAAACATGCTTTAGGATATTATGTAATATAATCTGGGTTTTGCAATCCCTTTTTTTTTCCTTTGGCGAATTCTCTAATGTCAGCACTGTTAAAGTCTCATTAACACCCCTTGGGCCGGCCCCAGAGAATCGATGTTTATTAACCGTCCGTCACTAATTTACTTTTCTTAACTCTCCTTTTCCAATTAATTGATCACAGCTCCGCCACTTAGCAGCATCGATGCATGAATGCAAACACTGGTCGTGACAAATGTAAGGAAGTCGATTTAGGTTGATTGTGTATATTGGCGCTGCTTTGTGATAATGCATAAAGCAATGTACGAGGGACATAAACAAATAGAAACATACTTTAAACAACTAGAATTTCCTAAAATATGAAATGTGCAATTTTTTTAAATATGACTTATGATGTGTAGCTCATTAAGGCAAGTCACTTTACTTTCGAGAGCAGAATTATGGAACGTTTAATCTCTTGGATGCACCGTACATATAGTGTACTTTCTCTATCTGTACATTTTCCATTCATGTAAGCGTATATTATTACCTCGTCCCCTGATGTAAGATACCTTCTTATTTCCATTAAGTTCTCGCGGTTTGTTAATAAACATCGATTGAGATGCCCATTGTTGGCAACAGAATCATTTCAGATTTCAGCGAGAAAGCGAGATCATTCTCCTAATCTTTTTCAGTTTAACCTTAAATCCGTCGTAAGCCCATATTTGATTTTTCTAGAATGCGCAGTCTTGTTCACCTTGTCATATTTGATTTTTCTAGAATGCGCAGTCTTGTTCACCTTGTCATATTTCTTCTTTCCCCTTCATTTTGTCCCCGACTGTACAGATATCACGATGAAGACAACGGGGAGATTCTCAACGCGATGTGGATCGTCTCTATTACATTCCTTTCTATTGGCTACGGGGACATGGTACCAAATACTTACTGTGGGCGGGGAGTTTCGGTTATTACAGGTATAATGGTAAGTAACCGGTCCAATCCGGTTCTGTCCAGTTCAAACCAAATGAAACCGCATGCTTGCCTTTTGATTGCGCTGTTCGGTCACATTATGGAATTTGGAGACTTGGGCCGTTTTCCAATACTCAATTTCGTCTGCGTCTCAGGCTTCGTGTAGGAAACCAATCCCCGATTGTGGGCCGGAAGCGTTTAATTTAAATTGAAGTACTGTAATGTTTGGCTCTTTTGCATCTTACTTGACGTTTTGCGGCACTATCAGACTTACTATTGCACTTACAACCTCAAAGTCAGGAAGTAAAAAAAACAGTTGGAGCCTGAGACGGAGCCCACGTCGAGTATTGGAAAACGGCCCAAAACAGACTTGTCTACGAGGAAGCTATTTTTTTGGTCTTGTTCCCTGAATCTGTTTTACAAATTGTGAACTGTTGAATAGGATTGTTCCAGACTGTTTTACAATTGACATGCGTGCAAACCTCCTTTTTATTTTTGTTCTTCAAAGTCTAGCTTGAAACTCTCAGATATATTTAATCTTAAATTTGATATTATTCAGCAGAGTAGACAGGCAACAATTTGTCATGAAATGTTATTTTGTTGTATGCATTTTCTACTCTCAAGTTCTTAAAAAGAAGAATTAACTTCGCTCTCAGTTTCAATATGGCCGCCTCATAAATAAAGTCTATCAACAACCTCGTCCCCATGCTCTACCACCTTGGAACTGGATCGTTTGCATATCCAGAAAGTGTGCATACGTATGTAAATAAAGAATAGTGTGGTGCCTGACCATGCTTTCAATCAGCGTTCGTTTTAGCACGCGGTGTATTGTATTAACACAGAGCCAAATCTTTGCGACATGTCGTATCGGGGATACTGGGACAAACAAAAGTTACAATCTCATTTAACAAATTTGGAGTATCACTTTTTTTTTTAATTATTATCAAAATGGAGAAAAGGATAGGGTTTTAAAGGGAGAGTTCATATAATAATTCACCTGACGTGAAAACACGTAATACACCAAATACACGAGATAACATCGTTTTGTCGCTGTTGCTTCATCCATTGGAAGCCAAACTAGACACAAAGTAACGGCTGGGGACGAGCTTGGTCTATTAGAACCGTTATTGCGCAGGCGCAATGCTCGGGCTCAGTTGGTACATACGTAAGTACGCGTGGTATGCCAAAATGCACGCGTGCCACAAGTTGAAGAACATAATTATGCGTAAGTGTGGTGCCATCGCAGTAATGGCGTCACCGTGGATTAGTTCACTGAGCATTCTCATCACAAGTTTTGAAAAAATAAGAAAGAGCAAACGAGTTCCATGTCAAATCCAGTTCATCCAGATGAATCTGCTCCGGTGGATGCGTAGGCCTATACGTTTCCAAGAATTACTTAGAAACGACGAGAGTACTTAACTAAGTTTAAAATTAATTCGGTGGTGGCCCAGCCGCGCTCAGTCTTCCTCTGTTCAAATTAATGTTGTCAAAGATGCACTGTGAAAGTATCCCATAGTCCTGCGGGAAATTGCAGTAATGGGTATTAAGAAATTCGTGAAAACTTTACGGCCACTGGTGGTGTTGACTAAATGAATTGCAGTTCAACGCCCCAACCTTGCACGTTTGTAGTCTGGTATCCTAGCTGCTTGTATTGAGTTAGTTGCACAGAACAAAAGCGTGTTCTTTTTTAATAGGTAATTGTCGCCCTTGTTGCGGATGAGACCACTGCCATTTAATTAAGAACGATAATTAGCTGTTTACCTCATTGCATCCTTCCAGCTCTTGGCCATTGATTTTTTTGCGCAAAATATATCAATTTCCAAACTTGAAAATAAAAATGCGTCCCTCACAGATATATTGAGTGGCCTTGCCAAAGGTCAAACGACCTTGGGTCAGATCGGTGTTGAAATAACAGTGGATTTTCCAAAACAAAATGACCTACAGGAAAGCAAGCAAGACTTTCTTTCAGCAAAGAAAACAAGACTTGAGTTTCGATAATTGATTAGAACTGCCCTTCCGACATTGTTTATGCTAGCGTTCAGTGCACACATTTCGGTATTAGGCCTCCGTCACAGGTTGTTTGTTCCAACATTTCGTTAACCTCTGGTTATATGAATTTTTTTCAGTTTATGGAAACCAAATCCCTTTCATGATTAGCATTCAGACGCCCCTTCCTTTGCCGTTTCAGCTAATTTGAATGTAAATCGGGGAATGGAAAATGTAAATCAGCTGATGGGAAAATATCATCATTTGTTTTGTCATCCATTTTCATTTGATGCGTAGTCAAAAGCTACAGTAATAATTCTGCGCCTTGTGTTACGGAATAAATTGCGTGGGTGGTGTTGTTTGGGAGAAACTCGAGTGACGGTACATCGAAATAAATCATTTTGGGAAATTGTGGCATATGAATATATGTGGACAGGGATGTACATTCACCGCACATTAATTCACTGCGCTACGGCGCGCACCACATTTCCTGTTCGAGGCAAGACCTGGCTCTTGCTTGGTAATATTTTGTCAACATAGGGCGTTAAAGTTGAAAAAAAACAAGTGATTTTTAGATGCACGGCAAAACAATCAGTTATTATGTATGGGAAAATATCAATATTTTCAGAAACTTTCAGCATTGCCCACATTCTCACAACATTCAATTTGATTCCTTATTACTTCGAAGAAGTAAATTCCATAACAACTATTTTTATAAGAACCGAAAGATCTCTGAGTAATATTCAAAACGGTAATTGAGAAATTAAATAGGGTCTTATTTTAGCAATCAAGAAACTATTAGTAAGTTATGGCTGGTCATTAATGCACAGCATCACAAAAACGAACACAGAAATCAAAAAACCTCCTCCTACAAAATAATTCAAGGGCATTATTGCACCGCACTTCCTCTTCGGTTTCCCTGCAGCGTCCTGTGAATTCCTCACACTGTCAAAATGTGAAACAGTGTGCGGTTCTTAATAGCTAAAACGCGCCCTTGGAATGAGATATGACGTATACCCGTGAACTTAAAGGAATTAGTCGTTGTTCGTTATTCGGACAGCTGCATCAACATTGTTGGATGCGCGTGCGGGCTACCAGTGGCTACTTCTTAGGTTTTATCGCATCGGTAAATTACTTTTCACAATTGAATCATTACGTGTTGCTGGATAGGGTCAAATAGCAATGTTTTCCTTGATTTCGCTTGCTCCTTGACAACAAAGAAGGAAATGACAACCTATATGTATCTTCGTGCCACGTTTGGGATCTGAGAAGTTCACGTGCAGGAAACCGTTCATTAGCTACTGCAGAGACAATTTAATCCGAGGCCACGGAGTTAATTGGAGGTAGCATTTTAATTGTACGCATTTCCCAGGTCGTATGTATGACATTTGACATTCCTTCTACCGTACACGCCGTGTGTAGGAAAAGTGTACTAAGGTAACGTCATGCAGGGGAAGTACGGGGAACTCTGTCCCTCCCCCCAATTAAAATGCCGTGTATGCATGAACCTCTCTGCTGCAAAATTTTCACACTGAAAGATCGGTCAGCTCGCATCGCTTGGCAGTCGGCTTCTACACGCGGAGGCTTGTCCCAGGGCAGTTGGCCTACTTCTGCCGGCATTTTTTTATTTTCTGCTCCGTGCCACGGGTCTCAGTGCACCGTACCTCGGTAATAAAAGATGTCTGGGCAAAGAAGGGGCGGGTAGTGAAACTGATATTCCGACCTAATTCAGGGGGAGTCGATTGAAATGGGAAGGAAAGGTCGTTGTGATGACAAGCTGCCATTTGGGCTAAGGGTATGCCTGCATATAAAAAGCCTAGTATAAGGAATACAAAGAAAAAAATAATTATATCAAACATTATGGTGGACTTTAATTGCCGGCAAGAATATTGTAAGGTGAAATAGTCCAAGTATGGCAAAGCCCCAACCAAATTGCCCACGGCTACCATGAAATTCGAAACAGGTTTCCAACTATTTATTTTACAGTTAGTGAGTGTCAGTTGGTAAACTCACGCGCGAAAAAATAATGGTGGGTGTGTTAGCATGAGATGCATCGATTCCCCATACAGTGTAACCCACTTCTCCTAACACAACCTCGACTTCAAGGGCTACCTGCGCGCTCCTTCAATAGGCACGGTTAGTGGCTATTCAGAATTTATAAACGTAAATGTAAAGTGAACTTTGACAGGTTACACGCCCTGTCAGCACCGGCACCCAAGTTAAATCTTGCACGTTACACGCAAACACGTCGACTGTTGTTCTAATTTGAATTATCCAAATAGTGGGATATTCAAATTTCACAATACGCGAGTAAGGTCACGCAAGGCATGGTTGGAACCAACACAACGCGACAAGATCGTGTCCATGGGAACGAGGTTGGTACAGAAGAGTAGAGGATTGTGGGTAACTTGAGGTAACAGGTCGCCGCCAAAGTTTACGACCTTTTGCATGTCCCCTGGACACCTTCAAATCAACTTGTTCAAGTATTTACTCTTTTTCGGGGAAAGGGGCGAGCGAAGTAAACCAAACCCATGAGGAACGAATCTAGGTCTTCCATTGAGTCAGTTCGGTATTTCAAAAAGGCAAGGTCATTCAAGAGCAAAGCACATGTGTGAGTCGGTGTTTGGCCGTGTTGATAGGGCAGACTGTCGCGCGCGCGTACGGCTGTTCCCAAATGATCTCGGACGGGCTTCGACTGATTTGGGCATGCGCTCTTGGAATACCGAATTGACTTATTGAAAATGACGCTATGATGCCGCAAACACCAGACTTTCAATTCTCATCCTTCTGTGCCATCCGGGTTTTGTCCACGTGCTGGAGTCCTTTGACTGCGCATGGTCAGAGCCTACCCCTTTTGGAAGACCATGGAAATCCAGAAAAACTGTCTGTTATCTTACCTATAGTCTGGCTGTTTGTATTATACGTACTTTAGGCAGTTTGCCGCCATGTTGAAGAGTCGCGTGCCTCCACCGTACATCTGTTTTTTTTACTTCAAAGATATGTAATACAAAACTGCTGCAAACTGCTTTATGACTACAGTTACCTGAAGATTCTGCTAGGATCGAAACGTCAGGCCCTCCATATTTTGAGATTTTTTTTTACTCATGATATGGCAGAACTCGTATTCTAGACACTGAAAAGAGTTGAATTGAACGAGGACCATGTGTATCTCCCCTTTAACTTGGATCTGATCCTCCACACAAACACATTAGTCTACCCATGCGTATCCTGTCGTTGCAGACTTTACCTCCTAATTGCGTTTATTGATTTCAAACCGATCAACCAAACTATCATGGTGCATAACTGGTGCAGCGTGGTGGCTGTATTTACCAGGAATATAACCTATTATACATGCTGTCTGGCGAGAATTTCCGGTGCCTCCAACCGTTTGTGACGTCAAACCGGTAGTGCTCGCCTGAAAATGTTTGTGAGAAGTCACCCCGGGATGCGATGGCATTCTGCTGTCAAGGAGTAGAAACCGAATCGTGCCTACGGTTATTTCCCTGGAAAGTGTCTCTTTCTTTTTGTCTTTCCCCCCCCCTTTTTTTTTCAATTTTTCCTGAATTTTGGAAACGCGAAAAAGACCACTTAGAGGTGCTCTGCCGCGGGCTGCCAAGGTCCAAACAAGTTGCGTAAGATCCCAAAACAAGCCTTTGCGCCGACCTGTTACTATCGTGTATGACGCAAAGGGGACTGTTAAAGTCTTCAAGACATCCCTTGAATGGTGTTTGACTATTTTTTAATGAGCTACAACTATTTTATGTTTGTATGGTTATCTCTTTTTCCCTCTTTCTCCCAGGGTGCTGGTTGCACGGCGCTTGTAGTTGCTGTTCTGGCGACAAAATTAGAACTCAGCCGAGCTGAGAAACATGTACATAATTTTATGATGGACACACAGTTGACAAAAAGGGTGAGTTAAGACTGATCCGGCTTGTCTATTTGTTAGGTGAATTTTGAAATGGAGGCACATTCGTCACATTGGCAATTCATTTTAAATGCGAAACATTTTTAGAGCAACGCCTGTGGTGTTTATATGATGTGAATGTGCCCTAGTTTGCGATGGTTTTTACACTTTGACTCTGCAGTGTGGTGCTGTCTGCTTTGGTTTCTTTTGGGTATATTCCAGCCCACAGAATTTACGTATAAATTTCCAAGCCTGGTCAAAAGGGATATTTCCGACAAAAAAAATTCAACCACATTGCAATAAATCGTCGTCATTATAGTGAACGGACACATTTACAAAATAATGAGATTTTTTTTTCATTAATCACGAGAAGTGGCGCAGTTACAGCTGACGGCTGTTTGAAGTGCTTGAATCAAGAAAGGCGCGGATCTGGGAGAGTTGGGGAGGTCAGCCCACCCCTGCTCTGACACCGTTTACATAAACAAACAAACAAATCAATCGATCGATCAAACAACAATAATAGTAATAATAAAAAGATGACATCCTGGACGGATTATTATTTGTATATCAGTAACAATATAATGCACAACCTGGGCCCTATGTGTCCACATGTTCGCAACTATCGGACATAAAGAAAATATGACGGGTTTCGCCCCCTCCCCCTCCCAGAAAAATACTTGGATCCGCCCCAAGATCTGATGATACTGCGTTGGCAAGCGTATACGATCTCATAATCAACAGAATTATGAAAGTATGACACGTTTAGATACAATGCACCGAGATGTTAGAAATAAAACTTGCTTACCAAGATAAGAAAAAAAACCTGTTCGGTATTCGAAAACAGACTGTCGGGTGATGAAGAAGACATCAAATTAATGTGTCTGTTGATGCTTTACAACAAGACATAAATTAGTTCAGGGTGTGTGATCACGACTATAATTTGCAAAAACGGTAACGAAAACCTGTAGTGTTTATAGTATCCACAATAGAAATGGATATGGCATCACATGCGGGGGGGGGGGGTTCACAATGAATGACGAAGTAACCAGGTGGACTGTGGGATCGATATTGCGAGAGCCTCGCGTTACACGCAGCGAGCCGTAACCCGATCAACTGGTTGCACCTGAACTCATCGATCCTACCCCTGGGATCGAGGAAATTTGCTATTATGTGCGGCCGCAACTGCATTGCTCATCAAAGATTGAAGGGTTTAATTTAGGGGAGAGAATGGGGTACCAGGGAAGTGTATCATTTTCACAAGGACGTGGTTGGCTTGAACGAAAGGGTTGATAGTGTTTATTTCTTCTCCAGAAATGCCAACGGGAGTTGAACCCGTTCGAATTTTTCAACATCGGACATGTTCTTTGCTGTATTACAATTGGACCCATTGAAGAAATTGCTTCTTAGGAACATCCTTAAACAATCCCCCTATTGACATTTATTCCAGATCCACAAAACAGAACCTAAGAACTCACCGAGATACGGTATATTAGACTTCATGTTTTGGGGTTATTAAAGAAAGCTAAATGTTTGGATACTGTTTCGTTAAAAGGAATTATGCATCTAGCCCTTCCCGAATCGTAAACTCTTCCTGATTTAAATGTTTAATGTGTCCATAGAAAATGTTTGAAAACTGTCTGTCTTTTTATACGACTTTCAGTTAAAGAACGCAGCTGCAAATGTTCTTCGAGAGACGTGGCTTATCTATAAATACACCAAACTCGTGAAAAACGTTAGCTCCAGACGAATACGAAAACACCAACGGAAATTCCTCAGTGCCATCCACAAGTAAGTACAGTAGTAGATTACATCTAAGTCGAGCAGATATGCTTCATGTTTTTCTGAGTGCTTTTAAATCATGCATTCTAAGGTGATGTCCTGATCGAATCACAAAATGCATTTCATCTATATGAAGACGATTTTAAGTGGTAATAGGAAATACACTTGAGGCTGCATATGCAATGTATGTACACGTGCCTCCCTCGTTTGTGCCAATGCTCACCGCCACATTTTCACGGAGGAAGACTCTATGCCGCCGTACGTTATATCTCTCCTTTGAAAAATGACCCAATCCATCGGGACATTGGGTCGTATGAATAAAAAGTAGCATTTGCTTTTACTACCATTTTTGAAGCATATACTCCTGTTTTTATGAATAATAACGAAGAAAATGCTTTTACTTTAGTGCAATCGCTAAAAAGTAAAAGTATTTACTTTTTACTCTATAAACCTGTGCTTGACAATAAGCAGTTGCTTCGTTTTGTATGAGTAAAAATGAGTCAGTTCTACAGAATTGGAGTATTTACTTGACATTTTTCAAGACTGGGTCAGGGCAAGCTTGAAAACGAGGAGCATTTACTAATGTTCAAAATGGCAGCGTTCATGAATGTCATTCGAAAGGAAAAGCTGTATGCCTTAAGGAGGGAATCTCAAGAAACCAGGTGCAGGCAGTTGTACCGATTTGAGAGTGGCAGAGCAATTTTCTTCATCAAGGTTTTTGCGATCAAAATTACTGCCATCGTGCTTATCTGCCATGCTGAGGTCTCAAGAATGTTATTACAGCACCGTGCTGCACTGTGTGTGTCTGTACGTGCAGACAATGGAAACCCTGTATTGTGCAAAACCATTCGGCTGTGAAGTCAGCCACAAGCATAAAGCATTTGCTACTATTTGTACAAGCAGGTGCTGAACAGTAAAAGAAACATTTTATGCATACAAATTCAAGCAACTGTTTATTCTTAATGCTTTTACTTCTCAGTAAATGATTTTGCAGTTTGCTTGAACTTCACAGCATTTGCTAGTTTTTATCCTTGGGACCCATTACTTTAACAGGCTCATGACATCTTCCCAGACGTTCTTTCTCAAGCCTGTTTTGATATTCCCGGTTCATGAGTCATTATACCGCTGTTTATTCTGCCCTCGATGACGTCCTATAATTCTCTGCTTATAGCGCAGCGTTCAAACCGTGTAAATAGGCTTAGAACTGAACGCGGTATGCTATGTGGTGGCAACAGATAAGTGATCGTGCCTTGCTCTATGACGTTATCCTAGTTCCCAATATACGTCACCGAACTCCCGCCTTGTGGGTCGAACAATATACAATGCAACACCTGGTTCGTCGCGTCGCCATGTACACCACGGAAATGATACTGTTTCACACATCTGGCTTGGACAAGGCCCCACGGGGTGTGGTGTCGAAATGATACGGCCTGACCCCTGAGCTTTTTTTCAGGCTGAGTTTAATAACTGTCGTTATTTTTGCCGAAATGTTGTGGTCAGATTTTGTGTGTGTTTTGTTCCCTTTTTTTTTGTTTTGTGACGTGATGTTTAGTTTTCGGGGAGGTGTGCTTTTAGTTTGTTTTGTTTTCTCGTTACCTGTAGATATATTTGTGAAACCGCTCTGCGGTGGGATGTCTCAATCATTGCCAGGGATAGAGACGGCATTTCTTGATTAAAATTTACCACGAACTGCTGTATGTGCTATGATACCGCCCATGTAACTTCCCAAATTATGCCCTTTTAAGATAGTGCGCGAATACAGAATCGAGGAGTGCTCAATTTGAAACTGAGCCCGTGTAGTCTAAGTGCAGTGTACCCTACAAAGGATTTTGCAACTAGAGAGTTCATCAGTACACCTGAAGAATAATATTTGAGGTACTGTAAGAGCACCGTACGTCTTATCATAGAGGAAAGTCTTATATACCAGGCACGAAATGGGACAGAGGGGTACCCCCAACAAGTCCAATCCCTATACAGGGTGTCCCAGAAAAAACACCAAACCCTTATCAAACGAGTTAATATGCCCAAACCTTGAGATATGATTGTAATGTATAAGGATCTCCGAAAAGTAGAAGCGGTATTCTTTCTAATGACACCTTGATGGTATCCCTCCTGTCATGCATGACTGAACACCATTGTCTTGAAAATGGGCCATCCAAACTCAGTTGTAACACTTTGGATAAACCAGTGAATGAGTTTGTCTTCTGTCATGCTTGTCCTGGTTGAAAGTGACAACAAAAGGTCATGTTAATGAGGGAACATTGCCTTTTGACACTTTCAAGTTATGCAATAATCTGGTTTAAATGTGTTGACTTGCCCCGAGGCCAGTGCAGTCTTGTAAAAGTGTTCGCAGCAGGACAGCAAGTCTGCAACATGGTGCAACTTACCAAAGAGCAAAGAGTGTTTGTCGTGACGAAATTTCTTGAAAACAAGAGCTTTTAAGCCACCCAAGCTGCATTTCGGTAAGCTTTCCCTGATAGGAATCCACCGGCAAAGTCGACCATCTGGGAAAATGTGCGCAAATACCGAGAACATGGGACAAGCCATAAGTTGAATGCAGGTCATTCGGGAAGGAGGCGCACAGTGCGAACTCCTGAAAACATTGCTGCAGTTAGACAGCAACTTGTCGAACAGCCAAGGGGAACCAGTTGCAGGAGGAATGGACTTGGACTGTCCCATTCTTCGTTTAACCGGATAACGCAGTAAGACCTGCAAGTTCCATCCATACCGAATGCACATCCGCCACCAACTTTTGCATGGAGACCTCAGGAGGAGACGGGAGTTTGCTCAGTGGCTCCTGGAGCGCTGTCAGGCCAATGGAAGGTTTCTTGAATGGTTGACAATCGGTGATGAGGCAGCATTTGGGATGAACGGAGAAGTTAACACCCATAACAACAACTTTGAATTGGGGGGGAGGGGGCTCCCGTTTGGGTAGGACTGTGTGGGAATGGTGCCATTATCGGACCATTCTTTTTCGAACGGAATGTGAATGGTCAACGGTACTTTCACATGATCAACGAAGACGTGGTACCCAAACTTCAGATGCATTTTCAACGGCATGAAAATGTTTTTTTTCCGACACCTCTTGTGGGCCCAAGATGGGGCACCCGCACACAGGCTCATTGCTGTGAGGAATCTCCTGTGGGAACGGTTCCGAGATCGAGTAATTGCTCTTAACCATTCAATTGAATGGGCGCCCCGTTCTCCGGATCTCAACCCGTGTGATTATTTTTCATGGGAGGTATCTGAAGGTCCAGTCCACCACGTAACATCTAAGACTTACGAGGTCGCATTCAACAGGAGGTCGACATCTTACGACAAGACCCTGCATTGGTGAGACGAGCTGTGGCTGACATGCGCATCCGTTGTGAACTTTGCATTGAAGGGGAGGCGGACACGCGGAGGGTGTTGGTGCATAATACTGTGAATTACGTAATGTGTAAATAATCGGTGTGCCCCTGATATCTTATCCAGGACAAGCACGACAGTAGA
>NW_019091361.1:3186731-3226458 GCF_001949145.1 Acanthaster planci
ATCATATCTCATGGTTTGGGCAGATTAACCCCTTTTCCTTGGCTTTGATTTTTTTCTGGGACACCCTATGCACACTCCAACCTATTGTCACATAACACATCCCCCCCCCGATGTCTGAAAAGAATTCCTGAGATACCAGTATAACGATGACCAACACAAAGGCGGGGGGGTTCTCTCTGTCCCATAGTTTGCTTCATATTTTGTCTTACGGCAAGAAGCCTTTCAATTACACCTGTCCGTGCTACAAAACCCTTCAAAAATGCTCGATCCTTTGTCTCCAAAGTACACTCACTCCGATTGGTTTTGTTTAATTACGTTTAATAATTTTCCACGTTGGCACAGAATGTCCACTTTTGTTCGCCCATATACCAAGCAGAGACGCCAGTAATGGATTCATAAAATGTCAAAGACTTGCGATGAGGGATGAAGTAGTGTTAACCGAATCACGGACGCACACATGTGGGTGTCTTTTGAATTCGAAGAGGCGGCAAAGAATTCGATGTAATTTCTTAAAGTTACTAAACATAGTTTACGATATTTCTAAGTATTTGA
This sequence comes from Acanthaster planci, assembly GCF_001949145.1. The sequence continues at coordinate 3,187,284 of NW_019091361.1, forward strand.
ATGAGGGTATTATCTAATGAAGAAAGCATCCTTACGGCTGTTCTGGATAAAGCTCATTAATAAATTGATATTTTTTTGGTAGGGTCAAAGAACGTTTTTCGCCCCAAAGAAGTGAAGGAAATTTAATCACTCGTGGGAAGATGCCACACCTTGTGGAGGACAAAAGAACTTATCTTGACAAAATTTGATATACGAGAGTTTTCTTTTAAAGTTCAAATTTTCGTATTCACTGCACAAACAACTTGGGACGAATTGACAATCAAAACGTGTGAATAATGTAATCGTATCTGTCTCAAAGGTCTATGTTCATTATGTTAAATGTACAGAGAAACATGTTTTGTCCAACGTACTATTCCTTTTAAGTGTACGAAAGTATTAGACATCCTTTTTTTTTGGCCTTTGTTGTTTGTTTTGTTTAGAATCGTATAGAATACTGCACGGTCATTTTGAGCATTAGAAGTTTTCCGTGTTTATCTTGGCAAATGGGGGCGTTGTTTCTATGATGTCATTTTAGGAACGCTTTTTATTTAGATGGCATCCATTTTCCCAAACCACGAACTCAAAATTTAGTCAGACCGAAATAATGTGTGTGAGAAAACATTGTTCAAATCACCACAGAACGGAATATACACGAGACAGCCAAATTTCTCAAAACTCTGGTAAATTATAGTGTACAGATACTATGTAGCCGCTTAACCAATATTTCTTGCTAAAATGGCATCCCATTTGCCTCATAAATAGCCGTGTTACCATAAAAATCGTAACGTATTTAACATGGAAAAATTGTAATTGAAATCCATTTGANACATTAAAATTTCACCCAATATTACATTCTAGAGAAACATATCCCAATGAATTTATTTGCGGTCCCACGTATTTTGAAAGTAATTTTAAAATGAATTTGCATTCAGATGCAGCATTGTGACGACAAGTTGGGGACATGTCGTGAGTTAGCTACGGAATCTCATTGAAGACACTTCGACCAAGCAATCCATACCTCCTTTAGAGTGAACTTAAAGTAAAAAAAAAAAACGGAACCTGCTTTTTCAGCCATATTTTCTTTTTTTAGCACCATGGTTGTTGAAAAAAGGCTATCGCAATATTAGGCCTTAAAAGTAAATTTCTGAATTCGAGACACATGTGCCCGTAATATGCCTGCGTTGTGAAAAAAGCCAAAATCCCTTTTGCTTATTTTTTTACATTTAGATTACAACCGGGGAGAAACGAATCAAGCTTATCACTTATCACGTGCATCTAGCGTATTGCCCTTGGGTCTTCTGTCAGTGCACAGCAATATAATTCGCAATTTTGTTTCAAGAAACATTCCCCTTTATTTTCCTCTTAAAGTAGAAATGCACATCGGCCGGTCGGCCCTCGATTAAACGCGACAGCACTCCCCGAAAACAACCTTATTTTTTCAAACGATTGCACCCGAATCAGCTCCCGCAGTAGTAATGGCAGCCGACGTGAAAGGCACATCCATGCCTGATCCGAGGGCAAACAAAGAACCAGTTGGGGAAACACGCGTGGTGGGCTCTGGGTGACGTTGTTGGTGTGCTGGGATCAGACAACTAATTACTGCCCTGGGGACGGTGAGGGAACCATGTCGTGTTTGTCTCTGGCTAACAAATTGGTCGAACTGGCTGCCTGTCACTGGGCTTGAGTCGTTCATTGAATCTGACAATGACGGAGGTAATAATGACCGCTATTTACGAAGCGATCCGGGCGCGATGCATTGGTAATTTTGAGTGGGATTGGTCTTAGGTTTTTTTGGAGTGACGTTTGGCAGCGACTGACGACGATGTAGCCTGAGGGCGCAATATTTATTTTATTAATTTCTTGAATTACGCGCGGAGTTCGAGTTGGCAAAAACTGGAACTTTTTTAATGCCGATATGGCATAAAATTCGTACTGCAGTGGCTGGTTTTTGTTGCTGCTATGTGCTGGGCTCATGGTCAAGATTTCTCGCAAGTTCAAATTTCATGTATTTTAGATGTGGCCTCCGCTACACTCCTCGTTAAATTTGCCAGAACCGCACATACATATGTGTACCTAAAAAATCGATTGTCTGGCACAAAATGCACGACATTCCATTTCCTACTTTCCATCACCAAAATTATTCTCTCAGTACTTAAATTTGCCACAATTGACCCGAACGTTTTCATTCGGTTTGCAGTATCTCTTATATACTCTTATAAGATTTGCGCATTACGTTGACGTCACAGGGGCCGTCATTGTGGTGCTAGGGCCTCGTTGGATGCAAGCTCAGTTATCCTTCGATCCATGTTGCATTGTGGGACAACAATTATTCATGGCTACTGCCCTTATCCTCCATGACGTGACCTGTAGAATGGGCTCGTGTTGATAGCGTGGGCACGTCAAGCCATTCGTACTTAGGCACGCGACCGGTGACAGAGCAGAGCGCTGTACGCGGCTATGTATAATTCGTACTCACCCGTACATCCGCACCAGGGAAGCATTAATTTTTCCCCGGTGCCCTGGAGCGTACACGTATCCCCTGTCGGCTTGGTATATGTAGTTTGTCTCTGCGTGTGCCTCCATCTTTGATGGCGAGTCATTATTTGCGTGTTTGGCACTCGACTACTTCTATCATTATCAGCCTTACGACGCCACAGGGTGTGAGAGAGGTACAGACAAAAAGAACAAAAATCTGCTTAGGGTGTCAGAAGTGTATTCACGCGTGCAAAATTAAGTGAGGTACCATGTAATCTCGTATTAACACTCAAATCTACTGTGAACTGCAGAAAATTTCATATCCAGCAACCTTATCTTTTTCACCTGTTTGATTGGCAGCTATTAACACTTGTCTGTTTCTTCGGGAAAAAAGCATCGGTTACGAATGATAAGTGACATTTCAGTCCTTTTATGAGCGTGTGTGAGTTTCTTGAGGTCCATTGTATCATCTCTTTTATAGATATAAACATGAGCATACTCAATACGGAAATAAATTCCAAATATCTTCGGTATTTCTGTAATATTGATAGTTGAGATGATGATTTCATTTGTTTTTCTTGATTCCAAGGGCAGTTCTCTCTCGTTTCTTTTATGGAAACGATAGTTTGGCCATTTTCAATTAATATTTTTATTCTGCCGGGGAATATTCTCCAGTCTCGACGTATCTCATTAACCAACAAACAAAATAACTGTTGACAATTTGAAAATGCTCTGTAAAAAATGCAACCTCTTTTCCGATTGCACAATTATCCCACTTTTCTGTCAGCCATTTACTGATTGTTCAAGTAAACAGCAAAACCAGGTGTCGTTTTATCTCACTACAAATGATTGATTGTTATGCGAGGATTCTTGGCGCGTAAGTTTCGCACCTTTCAGGTCGGGACCTGCGCGCTTGTGCTTGCTCATCATTGTCATGGGCACGTATTCTTTGTGAGAATACTTGAGGATTCACGGTGTGCGGCTTTCGGATCGTTGGGCCCTCGCTTCACGGTTCACGCCATGACGAAGGTACGTGATCTGAGAAGGGAGTTAGCCAAGACTGAGTTCTAGGCATTATGTGGATGGAATTCAGGGCTTCAGCAAAATAACACCATCCTTCAGCGGTCGTGTTCCCTGTCCCTTAGATCGTCTCGGGCGTGTAAGATTTCTTGGTATGAGGCCTGTTATTGAAGCAGGGTTATTGAAGACCTTTGCGTTAGGTTGTCGTAATCATAGTGTGCAATTTTTCACCATCAGCTTTACAGTCAGGTTACCAGCGTAGGCGACAAAATTTAATGTGCGCATGTTTCTCGGTAGTTCAAAGAACTGTTCCGTCAGTCGTATACGCGGGATAGTTAATGAGGTTGTTGATACGTGTGTTCTATAGAATCTGCACATGTAGGCCCGCAGATCTCTTCTAATAATCGGAAGGAAAAACTCCTTCGAGATGTCTCCATTATCCTTTTGCTTAAACATTACACTGCATGATAAAAAAAAAGAGGTGATACTTCTTACCGAATTCAATAACTGTATGAAACAGAACTTACATTTTATGGTTCTGTGTTCCTATCTCCTTGAAAAACAGTATAAAGTATGGGCGGGTTTTTTTTTCGTTTGGATAGGTTTTCTACCATATGTGCGTAGGATTTGTGAGACGATCGACATTTGGTGTTGTTTTTGAAAAGTAATTTTTTAAACTTAGACCCAATTAAACTTAAGATGTACTCACACAAATACCACTCGACTTTTGCTCTTATTCCCAGCTTTTAGGAAAGATTAACACTGTTTCCTCACGATGTAAATAAGTTCGAAAAGCTAGTGAGGATCACACGGGCTGTTTCCTTTTCAACCTCAGAAGTTGGACAGAAAGAAAGCCCTCCACAGAGCTGCGTATGAATTTTGGAAATATACCGTAAGGGTTTTCCGTATGCCTGCCTCGGGCACATAAAGTCGTGTGCGGCAGGAATGCCCGGTGGGAATCGATGACATTGTCCCGTAGACATTTCATTTTTTTTTCTCTCCTAAAGGTTCAATTGACAGCCGGCTGTGCCGTATGTTTGCAGTGCATTGTCGTCAGTTGGGGGCAATGTCTGACATGACTGATCCCCATGGAGTGCTTTGGTGTACAGTTACCCATAGCTGGTTGCCCGTAGCCGAGAGGGGGGAACTTTTATTTTCCCGGACTGATGAGGCATTTCCCGACTTTGTTATATGCATCTCATGATCCTCTAGGGCCCTAGTTCCGCGAAAATGTATCCTTGCTTTGTGAATGCATGAACGCAATGACCGCAAAGTCTCTGTACGTACTAGGAATGTCCCGCCATTACCATGCAAATGGAGAGAAGAAGTCTGACAAACAAAGATGAAAAGCAGCAGAAAGCTCTGTTTAGAGATTAAACAGTTGATGTGTACATTTCAGAATTATGTTTGGTTTTCATCGGATCTAAAATTGCAAGCCTATGTCAAACGTTTCACTCAAAGCCGTGGGTTTGTATATTTAGTGACAATTTGAACAGTCGATAAATTCTTTGTGCAAACAAATCGGAGATGCACTAATCTGAAAAGTGTTAAATCCATGTGTATTCATAGATCAATTTCTTCTACATTCCCCTGATGTTAAGAAAATCTTGTTTTCCACTAGTGCCATGAAAGCAGGTCAGTGCATTATAAGCACCTGAGCTAAAACAGTGGCCATGTTAAAAGCCCACGACAGTTCAAATCAAATATGTCAGGCAAACATTCTGAGAATTTTTAAGGGCCGAAATGGTCCGAATCCAGGAAGCATTTTGAAATGGCGGAACAGCGTTGAAGGAGCCGTGTCTTGGGGGAAGTGTTAGCAAAAGCGGCCAGATGCAGATCTCTCGGCTTGAGACTTGTATTTGAGCGGAACTCTTCGACGTGAAGAAGGTGGGCTTTTTCCTGTCCGTGTGCTTGTGACGTCATCCGAAGCAGGACCGGTAACTCTGGCAACAGATGAAGGGATGCGTGTGATGCACGTATGCTTCGAGGACACCGCCAGAACGCGCGCTTATGACCCCACGGGCGCTCGTGACCACAAAACGCCAAAAAATACTGAAGCAGAATACGTTGTTGACATTCCCCAACCCTAAATTCATAACGTTTTCCGCGACAAGTACAAAACCATTACCTTCGATGTTTCTGCCTTTGGCTTCGGGATGGAATCAAACTTCACATACGAAATTTTGGCTGGAGTAAAGCAGCACTTATTGTTCATAATGACAAAGGGTGGCGCAATATGCAATAGGCCTATACTTTTTGCCATTAATATCTGTTATTTATATCGTCTCTCAAGACCAGCCATACTTAAAGCCAGCACTCTGGCGAATGCTTAAGAATTCGGAACAAAAAACTCCTGGCCTTGAGAGCCTCAAAAGCCGAGATCGATGAATCCGTTGATTGCACGATGTGGGTTCGCTTCGAATCTGCATGCCTCGCGGCTGTCCACTTTGCCGCGATTAAAGTTTAAGAACAGTCCCTTGATTTCCGTCAGTCCCTGCAGTGTGTTGAAACGTTCAAGGATTCGCATTTTGCTGTCGGTACAAATCCGTAACACGACGGCATAAATTGCCACGATTTCTACACGTGGTCAAATTCATTTCTTACATTTTTTTAAATCCCCTTTTCTTTCTCTCTAGGCTTAGGAAAACGAAGTTAGATCAAAGAAAGTTAGCGGACGAGGCTAGTACGGTCGTCGACATGGCAAAGGTGAGGATGCGTGATATGTACGATTGTAGTCAGTAGTAGATAATGATGAAACTTCTTTTCCACATCCAGTTTCGAACTGTAAAACCCTTATGGCATCTCAGGGACAGGTTTCTTTCTGGTTGTCATCCTGTTAGAAGCTCGACTCCATTTTCTTAACTTGACATAAGCCTGTTCAGCCAAAGCGCCCACAGCTAGGCTGGTCTCATGAAATACGTCGTTCACTGGCATTGCCTTGGTTTACAAAGCTTTCTTGAGAACTTCAACAAAATATTTAAATTCTTCCAAGCTGTGACATGTGTGATAGAAATGTGAAAATCTGAAGACTGAAAAAACGCCGTGATACTCATTCCCTTTGTGCCTGAATACGTTTCACAGGAAAAAAGATAGAGCTCAGTCAGGGGAGAAAAGGAGATATCGAGGAAGTTGTGGCCCTTAATCGCTCTCCATACTGCACTCATTTCCTAACAGTATCATTTTTACATGACCGACCATCTTTCCCATTCGCTGTATAACTTGAGGCCAGGGCGCTGTCTCCTCGTCCTACACCAAACGTCTGTAGAGGGCGCATTGTCTTATAAACAACATCCAAACCTCATCCATCCATCTGATCTAGGCACGTTCCATTTATAATCTAGGCCCAGTTCCCGATGTTGCACTCTTCGCATGTTTTTTACTCACGATTCGCGGTGATTGGGTCTCAGTTACAACAACTTTATGGTGTTCATGTAACCACCTGAACAGCGTGTATATGGGTAATTCCAGAAATTAGGGATCCAAAAGTGTGACATTTTCGTGTCCCTGTTACATCTGACCTTTGTTGGCATGGAAACATCACTGGAATTGATTTCAAACTATTAATATTTATTTGGCAGGCAATTTGCATTAATTCATCACTCTTGGAAATTAGAAAATCTATTCTGAACTTATAAAATCATACGTCAGATGTGACAGGGACACAAAAAAATGGACCCCTAATTTCTGGAATTACCCATATAGATTGAAATATCTGTATGTATGAACGGTTGGTTGTACACAGTGGGCGTATTCGAAACCTGTTCTTGTGTCGGATAAACACGAGATCAGAGTTCCGAATGACCAGAATCAACACGCGAACATTGCTTATAACAGGATTCTCTCTTCCCACTTAACTTACGGGGAAGTGGATGAGGAACGTCAAGAGCAACTATGGCGGACTAGGCACATACCTCAGCTTGACGTTAATTTTTTAATTTGCTATTTTTTTCCTCATGAAATAGAAATACTCAGGAGGAAAATAAAACCACAGGTTTATATACACGGTTGTCGAAGAGAATTTACATTCATCAATGTATATAATAACATGACTATTTTGGATTTAAATTATCGTAAGATCCTAAATATCATCTCATCTTCGCATTCATTGTTAATACGGCTACTGCTGTCTTGAATTTTTGCCCAACTTCATTCCTCTTACGCTTGGACGTTCGCGATCAGCATCCCGAAAACAATGTCCGCGAGTCCCTGGACAACAGGGGTTTCGAATACGCCCCCTAATTTAGTCCCTAATAGGAATGACGACGCACGTCAAATCTTCAATACGCGGAGGACGATTTAAACAATTTGTGTCAAGAACTAGAAATGAAGTTGCGGGACCCACTTGCTCCACTTTCTGGGCCCTTAATGGACGTGCTTAATTCCACCTGATATATGTGCTGTTTGAAGTGGCCATTTTGTTTTCCAAGAGGGAGCGGTTGTCGCGCAGCCTTTCCAACAACGCTCTATGCGTATCGGTGCGATAATCACCGTCGCCCATTTTACTTGATATACAAATTGACACACTCTGGAAAATAATGTCATAGGCCCCACTCAAAATTGCCACTTATCGATTTTCAGAATGGGTCAGGGACATGGGCGTTCATAAATTAAGAAAACACTCCCACGGATCATCCCTCCTGACGCTGCTTTTGCCGTTCGGTAATCGAGCGTGCTTTAATTACGCCGTTCGTCGCAGTGGCGGTGGGCTTCAGCCAGTATTATTGTTAATATTTTAAAGAACGGGCGAAAAGGCCACTTATTTCGGGGTCAGTACTTCAGATTATGGGGATTGACTGGCATGCACACAGTTTATGCAAACGTCCAGAAAGATCCTTGTGAAGCGCTAGTTGCCTATTGCCATATGCCTCGTGTCTTTTGACTTTTCGTCAAATGGCACTTACAAGCTATTGTAATGAAATAATATTTGGGTTAAGTGTTTGGGGGTGATTGTATTAGAAATATTTTTGCGATTGCCTGACAAAATGACACCCCGTCACTTCTTAATTCTAGCGATTGACTGAAAATTGACTTTTGATGTATCTTACTGAACACGTCGTTTCTTTGAGTGATATTGCCTTCCCATTCCCGTCTCTTGTTTCTTCAAGAAAGAAAACAAAAATTCCATCCAGAAAAGCGACATGTGTGGAAAAACCCATTGAATAGCCCCGGGCTCGCAATCAACAGCTCAGACCTTGACTATCTAGGAGACCGGTATATGCCTCCATGAAGGATATACACGCTTCACCACTCAACCCTGCAACGCCCGATGAAATTAAAGCTCTCTCGCCCAGTATAGGTTATCAGTTGGTGAGAAATATAGGACCACGGTTACACGACTGTTTCACTCATAATTTCAAAGCCTTTTTAGCCAATTTTGTTGTGCACAGTGTATTTATTTCAAAACATCTTGCCAAGTAATGTTCCATGTTTTCTTTACTCTTCTGCAATATTCATCGATATTTGTCGCTGTCACGACTTTCGTCAGTTCAGGCAATCAACATCGCCCACGTACTTAAATCCAGGGTCCTGGAATAAGCTAATAATCTGGTACCTGGAACACCAAACGTTTGCTGGAGTTGAAGGGGGTGACACCTTGCATCTTGCCTTAAACACGATCGTATCGCGTCCCGAATGTTCGCTTTTTTTCCCCCACCCGCCCGCACAACAGCCGCGGCGCGGTGCGCCTTACCAACGCTAATATAACATACCTGAAGGACAGCCGACCAGCTGCATGGGGTTGGGATGACTGGTCGACAGGACCTGCAGCTGACGGTTCCGTCGACTGATTCTTGAGGCGCCTGGGCTCTCTGGCTCATCAACAATGTGACAAATCACTTTCCATGCATTCCAAGCCTTGCTGCGCCCCGCCATCTTGACATTTGGAGAGAAATTGTTTTCGAGCTAGAGGGATCAAGCAACGCGCGCGACTCCCTGGCATGTAGAGCCTAATAAAATGTGCTTGAAGGTGAAGCTCTTGTAATTTTCTCGGAGTCTTCAATGCTCTTTATAAGGTGTAGAGTGCAAGTGTCGAAAAAATACAAAGTTCAAGTTTTAGCAAGAAAATTGACTAAATTTAAAACAATTCCAAAATCCTTCCAAACATTAAATTGCTGTCCACACGCTTTTGGCTTGATTTTGAATTATAACAAACCATTAAAGATAAAATGTCTCAAATAACCTAAGACTGGAAATGAAAATTTCACTTGTGAACTTATGTCTAACAATGCGTGGAATTGAAAAACATCTAGAATGAAAATACGGCTTATCATCGAAGTGTAAATATTTCTAAAATTGGAGAGAAGAGTCCGGGCGTAGTTCAAATAAATAATGTAATGATTAAGCTGTGATTTTTTAAAGATATGATTTGTGATGACACTTTTTGTAAAGGAACACAGATGTTAAATAGGGCTCACTTCTGCAGCCGGTTATTCTTTGCAGGAAAACCCCTGGGTTCCGTTGGCCCTACTCAATAGCTGGTCCATTTTTAAATGGATGGGTTTCATTGAAAAGTAACTGAAGGCAGAATGATGTTTGATAGTTTCAGCTGATATTATTTTCAGTCAGTAATCACTCATCAAACTGGACTCGATCTTACACCCTTGGTGTTGCTGCAAAAACATCAGTTAATCTTAGCGTATTTTAATTTGTGCAGATTTCTTTGACACGATGCCAACATGCTGAAACTGTCGTTTATTTTATACATTCCTAGCATGCAGAGATTCGACCCTTACTCGAATTTGTACCAGTTGGTGCTTGAATTATTCCACAGAGAAGTTAGTGAAGCCCATGTATTGTTGTACAAATAAATATGCTGCCAACTGTCCTGACCTAATTACTCTCCAACTTTCGGCTGATTTTAAATTATGCAAATAGGTCAAAATGGCGTCGGAAAAACCTGAGGGCTCGTCGAAGACGAGAGAAAAGAACAACAACGTTGTCAAGTCGCGTCGATGAGCGGGGTTACCGTTACGGAGTGCTTCTCCAGCGGCAAGGTTTAATCCGCACTCGGCGGTGCATCGCAGAGTGTGTCTTAGAATCGAGTCGCGGTCATCGGAGAATAATTGGAGACGAGCTCACATAGACCGGTCCAAGCATGCTGGAGAAGGTGAAACGCGCAGAGGTCCCTGGCCGGCCATGCGCCGGATTCGGGCTTGGGTTTCGGCACTCGAGAGGGTGCTAGAGTTGGAGCACGTTTACGCGGGTGGCCGTACGTCCCTTGCCTGCCGTCGGGGGTTTTTGGTGACCTGATCCGAGCACACGAACTTGTAGATTCCCACGGGGGCATACACGTCGATGCGTATGCGTTAAAAACATGTCCGGCTGACCTGTTTGAGTAATATTCAACAAGTTGAGACCTCCCATGCAAAATGAACGGTCGATTTAATCAGCGCTCTTCCAAAACAAGTGGGATTGGCCTATACAAATTACAGATGTGGGTCGCCAACCTATAGTTGTTGGAGCAATTAGGGGTACAAGTCCAAGTTTCCACATTTTTCCAAAAAGTGGAGATTATGCAGGAAAAGGAAGAATCAATTGTGCCCCCCCCCCAAAAAAAAGAAAGATTGGGTGGGGACTGTGGAAGACAACTGCCAAACGAAGTTGACGGAAAGAGGACAGTATAGCGTTATACCGCGAAATTGGTCAACACTTTGTAAGGCTTTCGCAAAGTCAATTATTTCTGGCATGATGCCCTTGTCGAAAAGGGAGGTCGTGTAAGGTGCTTTCAGCATGAGTAGCTGATGGCGGAAAGCTGTATTATGCATTAAGTCCGGGCGCATAATACTAACCCCGGATCGCCTCCGGACGTACCCGTGCATGACGGCGGGGGGAAGGGTCTCGACTGACCTCGACTTGGCAGGCCGGAGCGAGGTGGTGTTAATTACCGGGTCTTTTGACCAAGCGTGAATGTCATTAGCGGTTAGCACAAACCGTGACAAATTAAGGAGTGCCACATCCATTATTTTCTCAGTAAGCTGCTGTTTCCAACAGAGTAATATATTTTGCCTCCTCTTCTCGTCTTGCAGAAATGTAATTGAGACTATATTTGTCCGTGGTTTATCCACAAGAAAGAGGGCGGGGCAAAACCTCCTCCTTGCACAGTTCCCAAATTACTGCTTTGCCATGTTTTTACGAATTGAGTATGGTGTTTTTGCACACGTTTTAAAGTTTTGTATCGAATAGCCGTACCCTTTTCCCAAATTGTAGAAATGTCGAAATGTCGAGGTTTTCCCAGTTTATCACACGTAGGAACAAGTGCTTGCTCGTGGCCCGGTACAAAATAGTTAAGGACATTTTTACAGAGCGACTTATCTAATCAAGCTGAAATTCTTCATCTGCAACATAAATTTAAAGAATTACATGGTGAACGTGTCTACAATTTTGCCATCACGTCCAAAGATCTGAATAGGGCAAAAACCGATCCTTGCTCTTAGGTGTCACACAAAAGGATCCTTCTACAGGCTAAAGTAGGCACAATCTAAAAACTGAAATGCCGAGAACGTTTAGAGACAGTGTGAGACAGAAAAATACATCTTCTGTACCGCTGCATGCCCATAGCATTCTCAGAGCTATGCACAAGAAAGTTTGAAAACCCCTCTGAAGCTCTCTTGGAAGCGTTCCAGCGACATTCACAAAACTGAGTTTTAAATGTTTCCGCTGATTCGTCTTATATTTCACGTATTTCCGAAACATCGGGGGGAAGAGAAAAGTAAAACGAGGAGGATCAGCAGTCAGGAACTGGTGTCGCTTCCTTCTTCCTGTTTTTAAAGGAGACATTTGAGACGCAACTTGCAGTATTAAATTTCACTAACTTCAGACATTTTGGTCATCCACTCAGGCTTAAGTCTTTTACCAGACGATTCAAAACCACCGACAAAGGTTTCGATATCAAATTATTTTAAGAATGTTGTCAAATGTGAAGGCATGTAGCTTGTGCTCGCCGTGTCAGGGTAGGTGATGATTCACCCCCCCCCTTTGGGCCTGGGTGCTACAGAACACCGCGTTTCACTTCGAATTTGGATATAGAGACTGACTCTGGTGTATTCATTTCCATCAAAATGCCGTAATTCAATCGAGGACGATGTGCCTCCCTGTTCCTCTGCCGCCCCGACATTTTTCCATTTCGGCTCCAAAATAAGAACACTGAAAGGAAACATTCAACCCATGTCCACAAACCATGATACGCTGTACCCACCAAATCGGGTAAATATAGGCAGGAAAGCCGGCATGAAATATATGTTTGTCGTCTCGATATTAAAGATGGAGGAATTGTTTAGCATGGTGTCCAGTTTCTTTGGAAGCAATTACTTAGACCTGAGTTGAAGTCCCTTGCTAGTCTCAGCTCTTTCAGACGGCTCTTTCATGCGGCACAAGGCCTTATTATTCGTCGGAAGAGATATTCGCATTTCTCATTGAAAGTATTTCTTTTTGTTGTTGTTGTTGTTGTTGTTGTTTTGTGTGTGTTTTTTTCTTTCTTTTTGGGGTTTGTTTTTACTTTACCCCAAGGTACGCTTTCTGTTTGTTCTCAAACAAACCCTTCAGTTGTATTGATCATTGTGATCAAAAGGGTCACGTGATTACGTTGCTGAGCAAAGCAAAATGTGGTAAGAGTCCAAGAACTGAATTAGCCGTACAGCCCCGTTGCCCTGGAATCCAAGTCCGAGTGATATTACCTGCCACAACGAGAAAGTGATCGCCCAGCGACAGATTGCGAAGCTAACCCAAAGTTGACCCCATCAGCTTCCCATTGTGTGACGTCACACTTGTGCGATGGCGTCATTTCCGAAGTTATAACTCAAATTTGGATGCTGGGAACACGTGCTGCGTTGTGTATTGTACCACATTCTCTGTGTTTAGCCGTGGTAGAGGTCTAGGGTTTGTGTGTTTTTATGTGTGTGTATTGGCGTTGGGTTTTAGTCGGTGTTGGATGTTGTAAATGGCCACTTCGAGCTCTGGGCGTAGAGGGAGCACCATCTGGTCTCGAACCCCCACCTGGGGAAATTCTATCAAAAGTGAAAGAAAATCCCTTTTACCAAAATAAGACTCCTCAATTTGCATGCACTGTCACATGTGTTCATTATTGAAGGCGAAGGTTCAGTCATGTGGACCGAATCACTTTTGGCTCACGTGAAGCGTCTTACTGTGTGAACCCCATTGGCTTTCACAAGTGCCTTGCAAATCTTGCAACTTATTGCCTCGACATGCGATACCCTAACACATCAAAGCGGGATCTTTAGGGGCTTGCATTTGGGGGTTAAACCCACTTTGTCATTCGTTCACCGAAAAAAAGAGGTTCTTTTTCCCCACTCACTCGCTCTGTGCCATCTCAAGTTGCATTATTTTCATTGGTGGTTGGAAACTTCTATCAAAATTTCTTGTTGTGGGGACTTTTTTTCATACATTCATTTCTTGACATCCGTCACCACCATTTTTTCCAATTTGCATGATCCATTTTGTCGGGAAGCCTGGTCACACTTTTTGTTGCATGTCACTCACTGCACATCTGCATGCATGTCTAGCACTCAAAGAAAAGTCATCCGACTAATTGCCAAAACTGATTTAGATTTTGGGCAATAATCTGTCGTACACCCAAAATAATCAAAATTTGGCCACTTTGCATCCCTGTCAGAACTTCATGACCGTCGACCCCGATGTTGCTCTCTGGCTTGAGGCTCTAGGTGGTCTTTCACCCACACATTTTGGAGAATCTCATAGAGAAAAAGCTGGGAAACCCACGTTCACACCCACCACCATTTTTCACTTTATGTGTACATTCACTATGTCTGCTAGATATCAACTGAAAACCACACACGGATTTGAATGATAACTGGTCCGCCGTTTGTCCCACCTCGCTTCATAGTCTTTTCTATCTCTCTTTATACCCTCTCTGTAACCCCATGTGCATTTGATGGACACTCTTTTCTCCACTTTATTTTTTCATCACGCTCCCGCCCTCTTCTGCAGCCATTACTCGTGCGCGCTTCCCGGGCAGAAATGGCCATGTACACGTCCAAACCTCCGGTGTTGTACGTACATGTAGGTATTTATGTACAGTAATCAAATCACCTCAACTTTTTTTTGTTGGAAACCCGTCTCTCCCTCCGCCGATGGCGACTCTGGAGCCTTAATGTGTATGCACTATTCATTCGCCTGGTAACTCCAGTGAGACGGACAAAAAAGTTGTTCGGCAGTGAACTCGAATCGCTGAGCACTTTGCATGGTGCCGAAGGAGAGCACATTGAAGACCTCTTTAACAGTCGAAAGGCACTGAACTGTCCCGGATGATAAAATGGAACCTTTTGCTTCATTAGAAATATGGATAAAGAAAAAGAATTTATAACATCAGTGTGAAGTTAAAACTCAACCCTTACAAAGGACAGGTGATATGTCAGTCGCGTCTTGAGGTCATATGCGGCAAAATGATATAAGTATAAAAAAATACGGATTTATTCGACGAAGCCCTGGGGGATAACGGTCAAAATGGCCGACGTCCAAAATGCCTGCCATCGGGCACTAGGATAACCAGTCGGCCAACACACCATTGAGCACAGGCCAAAAACTGACTTCAGAGAACGAGTATTGCATACACATTATGACTCCGAATCACCACTAGTGAACGCATGCTCGGTTGTCTGCATGGTGAATGTTTAGAGAAGATTTCGCGGACTTGTTGGTGAGATTTCGTTGTACAGTTCGCTCTGACTAACATGCTATTACTGTGAGTATCACGATTGTCTGTTTTATTTCGTGGACCTTTTCAAGTACAATGTTTACATTCTCATGTTCTCAGATAAATATTCCTCAAAATGTATAAAGAATTAATGAATCATTACAGGAAGAATTTTTCTTCTAAAAAATCTAACTACGAAGGTATCAGCGTTGAATTTCATATCGACTTATCCATCCCTATATGCATCAGTATTGAGTAAGACCAATCCGGGTAGCGCAATAATCTCACATTCGTATCCGTAGCTGACCTTATGTCTCTGTGATAAACGCATAAAAGTCAACCCAGTCCTGCTCCAAGATTTATCACGGGGTAACATTCTCCCTTAAGCGTTTACCAAGTCCAAACGAAACCGCACACAGCCTATTAGATGACAGTCGATGGGGGATATATCGGTCTGTAGACTTGACTTAATTGTTCAGTTTAAACCACATGCCTGCATTTGTTATCATAATTTTGTCTGGAGATATTTTTACAACCTTGCTGTCTTTGTATATATAGGTCTGGTAACCCAATCATGGTTGGCAATAAGTGTCTCCACTTAATTTTGCACGTCAATGGTGCCATCCTGGTTGTAGTGTAAACTCAAAGACTAACCCTTGAAAACAGCCTGGATCTTGTTGAATTGTATAAGAATCATTACAGAGACGATTATAAGAAAACATATTGTCAGCGGCATGATGTACTACAAAAGCGAAATCTTTCGTTTCTAGTGTCTTCTTGAAAGTTTCAATTTGATCATCTCACAAGAAACGCTCTCAGGCCGAATCACTTGGCTGCGGCTTGTCACTACACAAGACTCTATGTGAAGTGGCTGCAGCCACAACCATAGACTCGTGTAATTTCAAACCACAGCCAAACACGGACACGGCCTCAGCAAAATGGCTCATCACTCAAACCGTGTTGATCCTACAGGGACCGAGTATAAGATGAGATACAGAATCACACACTCCTCTAACAAGATAAATGAACTTCTTGGTGACACCACTTTGATACCACTGATTGCCGTCTAGTTTGATCTTTATCACGCCTCAGTCGTCTATTACTGCATAGGTGGCGCTGTGTAGATGATAGCGGCCGTGTGGCCCAGTGGATGCATAAGTCGGCGTCCTATTCACTTTGCTATGGCCAGAAATGATATTTATGCATCTCCAAAAAGTGCACGAAGCCGCCAGCTGGCGGATTTCATAGATGATTGTGTTATTTCAAGCCATAGCCAACTAAAATAGACGCTGTATTGGCTTATTAAAGAGCTATAGGACCACGTACGTGGGCGCAAGACGTACACAGCGCCCTACCACGAGTGGTTTTTAACGGCAAAGGCGTATTTTATCCCATTGTTCGTAGGCCAACAAATTTCCTGACATTAAACCTGGCAATAGCAGGCCCAGTGACAAACAAGTAATGCAGAGAGCCGCCTTTTTGTGCAAAAACATGAGTGATTTGGCAATGTCTCGATGTCGGGGAACCAGATACCGCATGACTGCAGTTTGATACAGGTTTGCATTGAGGGTTCGCTGTATGCCCAATGACATTACGTGCATGAACTCAGTATTGACGACTTGTGCCAAAACGTATCACGTGCAAGTATGGCACTTTGCCTGCACGTTCAATACCTGACTTGACGCGGCCTCCATTTTTCAACATCAAGTGTTTCTAGTTTTTCATCTATTAAGTTGTATTTCTTATTAGTTGTTTTGGTGTGTTTCTAATTGTTTTTACGTAACGATAGTCCCAATGTGTGAAGAACATACCTTTGCTCAGTGACTGTTTTGTGAAAGCGTTTGTTGCATAAACGATTGAAATTTGTCTTTTGCATGGTGATGTAGTTTCATTTCATCTCATGCATGTGCATTGCATTCAGTTTGTTTTGTTTAACAAGACCTCAGAATCACTACAGAGGGTTTCCATGGCTGCAATCTTGCAGGCCAAAGCTTTTGTTTCACAGGGTATGCACAAAGGACGTTTACCCGTAGAACAAAAGAACTGCCCTGCAAGATGGCTACCATGCAAAGCCTTTATTACATGTACTTTAACAAGTAGTACAGTCCACACGGCTGTGAAGCGACACTCGGGTTTGCATTCGTCTCATGTTTTTGTATCATTAATTTGCTTAGGCCTAGAGTGTGTCCTTTTCATTGCTTTACTACTTTCACATTTTTCATCCAGTTCTTCTCAGTGACATAGTTATGGGAGATGGGTATCTATACACGTTCCTGGTATGCCCCAACGCCTGCTGGCAACAGACTTACTGGTCCATTTCGTTTTTTGTTTATTAGAGCATAAGGACCGACGTCTGCTGCCACCAAGAGTTGCACCGATATTTTAGAACTGAAGATAAGGATCACTGCGATTTCTTAAGAAGGGATTGTTTCATGTCTTCACTCATATCAATTTCTTACTCAGAATGTGAAAGATTGCTACTTTTAAGCAGCTGTTACATATGCAGTTCATGTCCTTAGCGAGTCGAGCTCAACCGCTGTTTTCCGCTCGAGATTGTCTTCTGTGCAAGTGTCAACATGACATCTTCAGATCTTGATGCATTGTCCGATGATTTTTGCGCCCAGAACCTGTTTGCCCAAGCGAGCGCAAAAATAATACGCTGTTCGTGTGTGCAGATCTCTTTGAAGTTGATTTTGCTGCCTGGAAAAGGCGCGGATGCATTCGGCCCGTCTGTTACGTGATGTTCTGCCTGTTTTTGTCAATTCCCCATTGAATGTGAAGAGTTGGCCCTCACAGAGCTGATTTATTCATACTGGCACCTGAAATCGTCTCTTGGCCATCACACACTTAGAACAACATTGCATGAATCTCCCCGCTGGCCATTTTCACTAACTTCTAACGTTTCCGTGTGTTGTTCTTTTCCGTCCCTGCAGACGCAGAACGTAATGTTCGAAATGGTGTCTGACATGCACGCCTCCCGGTCGGGCATCGACGAGAGGGTTTCGCGTCTGGAACAAAAACTAGAACGCTTACAGACCACCTTGGAGGACCTGCCGCAGATCCTAAATTCATTCCTTGAAAATGCGCAACAGCAAATGCTGCAGTCGCAACAACAGTACCTGCTCCTGCAGCAACAACATATGCAGCAACAGCAACAACAACCACAGCAGCCACAGCAGCCAACGCCAAAGGAAGAGCCGCCGCAGCGAAGGCAAACGTTGCAGGTGCAGAAACACGTGGAGGAGAGTCCGCCATTGGTGCACAGTTCGGGGAACCCGTTCGTGCTGGAGGTGACTCCGGATTCGACGGCGCCCTCCGAGCCGGCCAAGTCTCTTAGACTCCGCTCCTTCCCCGCGCAGGGAGCTTCAGCGTCGTTTGAGGAGTCCACATTGCGCCGAGATCTGGAGCGAGAGGTCGAAAGGTCACGCGCCTACAGCAGTCCCGACGTCAGCAACAGTAGAATCCCTAATGCTCACTGTTGAACACTTTTCATCGCCTGTATAATCCATAACAAAGAATGCGCCCATTGATGAGAGATGCCCAAAGTTGGTGTATCTTGGGTAATGTCACGACGACATATTGCTGACGAAAGTAAATCATGAAGATAATAATAAACTCTCTTGACAGCTGTGGGTAAATGGCACTTTTCCCTTCGGTATGAATGCGTGCTGTATGGATCAATCCATTCTCCTGGTGTATCGTAAACTTCATAATGAATGCTCATAATGGATGACTGCCTCTCATTGGCAGACAGACTTTGGCGGAATTATGGCCGCTTCCGAAATTTTACTTGGCTACGGCTATGGGCTTACACATGCATGTATGGAAAATGCATGTCTGAGGCCTTTGAGTACCGAAGTGTGACGTCACTGTGAACTAGAAAGTGCAGTGCAAACGAATAGAGTACGCACGCGTGTTGGTTCACACACTGGTTCTCGCCGTAATGCCTTTTAGTCACAGAGTAGTGCCCGTGACTTATTCACTCCAATACTCTATGGTCGAGTTCGGGGTCCGTTCTTGACACGCGTTTCGTCTTCTCGCGCTCGAACGGCGGGAACACGACCGAAAAACGCTGTTCTCGGGAACAGGATCACATACCACCTCCTCGTCCGGATTTCACTCGAACACATGGAAAAACTCGTGAGATTTGATTTTTGAACAGCCGCAAAAAGTACCGATATGGCTTTAAAAAGTCGAAGACAATGGAAAGTTTGCAAAATTAACATTAATAATTTTCCATGACAGAAATGAATTTTTTAAATGGAAAAGAAGTTAGCCCAGTTATCCAACATTAACTCTCGAAGAATGTACAAGGACGCTGCCATGTTGCATGTTGCTTGCCACAGATAACTACCAGCGCTAATAACCGGTTGTACATTCCTGGCGTTCGAGCGAACGACCCACGAACAACAAATCGAGCTGTTTCTGAACAAACGAGAGTATTCATAGGTATTCATAAGTGAATACGCGCACAATTGTCTGTAAAAGGCATTAGGCGGGAACCAGCGCGCGAACCAACAGGCGTGCGTACTCCATTCGTTTGCACTGCACTTTCTGGCTCACAATGACGTCACACTTCGGTAATCTATACAGCCCAGGCCGAGGATTCGGAGCATGGGTGGATCCTTGGGGAAGGCGGTCCATGTCCGGGGGAGAGGGTCATACCCCCCTCCCCCAAAAAAGTAGGAGCCACATATCTTTGGGTGGTGGAATGATTAGAGAAAGGTGAACTTTTGGTCTATTTTATCCCCATCCTTCAGAGAACATGTAAAAAAAACCTTAAATGTAGCCTGACCCCTTAGAGAGGCCACCAAACGCTACATGAAAATGCCCGATCCCCCCTAACAGAAACCCACAGTTTTCGTCACAAAAATTTGGTTCTGGATCCATCCTTGAGTTGGAGAGCGGCCTGTGCACCACACAGACAAAGCATCATGGGGGAAATTCTACAGAACGGAACGTGTGCCCTCGTTCCCAATATGAGGCAGTATCCGAATTCCTTGGGCGACCACTACCCGGTAAACTCGTATAATTTCAAGCCGCAGCGAAGCAATTCGGACCCAGTCTGACTGTGGTGTGCTAGCATGGAGAAGTGCCGCCTGTCATGCGTGGTGCGCAAATGTCGAACATCAGCATGTTCCTTTTCCAGATTTCGTGGGGTAAGATTGGACATCATGGTTTCAGTTTACTCGTGCAGGCTTTATGTACGATTGGTTAATAAAACTGGACAACGTGATGTTTGTGTAATTCCAAAACACTAAAACCTTACTCAATTGTACGGGTTTTTCTTGACTATATTTACTGGGAGTCGGTGTGTAGTGAACATTTGTAATACTTATTGCGGGGCCACGTTATATTTGTCCGCATGCACACAGCCTTCGGTTTGTTTGTTGATAAATGGAATGCTTGGCTACAGTGTATTGCTTTTGTGCACAGCGCAGAAATACAATGATTGTTGCCCTTTAATTGACGCCGTGTGAATTTCTGTGGCGAAACCATTGCATGCAAATGTTACTGTACGCGCTCCAGTTCTCAGTGGGCTACATAACGGCATGGTATTCATGATCCACTGGTTGGCATATCATTAAACAAAATTGCCGGGGACGGTAGATTACATAATATTTGCGAAAGTTCGAATTTATTTTCTTTGAATACACCTAAAACCACGCTCTGAAAATTCACGTTTATCTTGTTAGGATAGTCGAATTTCAGTAACGTTTCGGGGATTTTTGCAGCAATTAGACATAACAGAAAGTAAGCATTAGGGCC
Source organism: Acanthaster planci (assembly GCF_001949145.1). The sequence goes on from NW_019091361.1 coordinate 3,208,195, forward strand.
TAAACTTTTTTTTCGATTTTCTTTTCCAAGAATACTTGAAACGAAATTAATCCACGTGGTACTAGATGGAAAAAATCCAAACTGAGTAAAGGGCGCACTTTTCTCTATTTGATAGTTCAATTTCATACTTCAACTAGTCGTTCTCTTTACTAACCAAAGACTAGAATATTGATTCTGATATATTGATGTATACCATTTCTGCATCTTATTATGGAAAACTCATACGGTTCATATAGAGGCTGTATAGCATTTGCATCTTCCATTGTTAAATTCTTTGCTCTCTTAAAGGAAAAGTTCAAAACCTATGCACATGTTTAAAAAAATAATAAAAATATTGTAAAATAAAAAGATTTGATTGTTATAGTGTACGGTGGAACGTAAGTATATACATGCCGAATCTGTACATGTATATTCGTTTTACGGGTGAAAACCGAACAAACTTTTGGATTTTTTGTCGAATAGGTGTATGACTATCTCTCAGCATTTTACAACAGTTTCTTAAAGGAAAACGTGCGATTTTGTAAGCTTTATAATGAGTGAAATGTCTTTCTCCCTACGGACTGTTCTGGCGTTATATAAAGGATACCTTTTTGGTGACAAAGATCTGTTTTTGACTCGTACGTACTATGTGACGTAACATTACGTCAGACAAACGTTTACCAACGAACTGTTGACGTCACAGTAATGTGGGTATGGCAAACATTATGCAAAAAAGGCTTTGGTTGGGTTGGAAGGTCAAACAGTCCCATTAGAAAAGACATACCGATATGGAGACTGACAGACGGACATGTGCCTCTGATGTACACATTGCGCACAGACTTGACTCAGAATAGACGTTACTGACAGACAAACACAGATGTGGACGGACAAAGTCGACCTCAACTGTTACTTGTATACTGTGATAAAGCGGAGGAGGGTAGCACATTCCTTGTTTGTAGATTTAAATGGTGTTAATTTTTTTTCTATGTATGTTGCTGTGTGGTTTGAAAGTAAGCAAAGGAAACAGTAACCGAGTTTACCCCAAATTCATAACCTACAAAATGCATCTAAAAACATTTCTTTTCATTTATTTCCCGAGTATGATAGAAGACAGCAATTTTTATAAATGCATGCAGTTTTTGTTTCAGAATGTCTTTGCTAATACGTCGTCATGTAAATCATTTTTATGATGAAGCAAGTTTGTGGTATTTTAGATTTTTAACCGGGCGCATCATGGTATGTATTATTTGCATCATTATAAGTGACAGCTCTGTTTTAGTCTGTGGCTTTTTTTACCTTTTCCAAATATACCTTCTCCTTTCACTTGAGGTTTTTCTTTTGGAATCAACCGGGTTCCAGGTTCCCACTGGTTTCGCTTGTGTTTGCATGACCAACCATCTGAGAGTTTTCAAGTTCAAATAAGTCGTCACTTGTACCAGAGATCCAACGCCATTTGTTGTTACGCCCGACAATACGCAAAGGATACCAGGTCACGGAGTCAGTGACGTGTTTGTTGCTATTTGAATCGGACACGCTATGTTTGGCTGTTTCATTCAATAAGGGGCAGTTTTCACATCAGTATATTTAAATCAGGAGCAACATCCAAATCAGAATTTACTTTGATAATTTGACATGCTGGTTCATTTGCACAAATTTGAATGCGAAGTAAGGTGACGTCTTTATAAAAGCAAAATGCTCTGGTAGGTTATGTAAATGTCATTTGTTTTCACGGATGGAATACAGCGTAAAAGCACTGTTTTTTTTTCTTCAAATTAATGTTTCCTTGTGTATACATGTAATGGGTGTTCCGGCTGAAATAGTTCCCTCGTGGTTACTACAGTTTTTGTCATCAATTGTCACGTATATGTATATACGCATAAATATATGTATATACCAAAATGTATAGAACTCTACAACTCCTTATTTTCTTCGCTATATATATGTATGTATGTATATATCAATTGTACATACATATTTATATATGGAATGTACGATATATGTGCCTTCATTTTATAATCTTGCTGGATGACGTTATACACGATTTGAATTGCAAAGAAAGTTATTAATTGTGGCATCTATACCGTTCGTGGTTTGGATTGTTTCAAAATACGATTTCACAGCTGAAGTTTTCAATTATATAGTGAATAATTTGTTGCATAAGACGTCAGTGCTTAATAAAGTGGAGCCTGTTTGACAATACTTCATATTCAAATCACTTTTCTGCACAACCTCATTCAGGGAAACGTGGATATTCTTTCTGGTTCATGCTTCTTTAACACGATTGTGTAACCAGTTGGGTTTCATTAGGTAAAGCCGTAAACAGAGAATTTTTGGTGACAAGGTGGTTTTGAAATTTTCCCCAAAGGTACGGTCCATTTTGTGTTTGATAATGCAATATTGGTTTGGAACACGTCAAAAAAGGAAGGACCGTCAAAAATAACTCAATTGGTCAACTCCACGCTTTTGAAAAGGGTCCGAGGGACCCATTAGTTATCAATTTTCGTTTTCGCAATTTTCAAAATCAAATTGTGGTAAAAGCGAATTAATTCAAGTCCACGGTACACAGTTTGGTTTGAACACTTGATTTTTATTATTTTTCTTACTGTACTTTACTGTTATTACACCCGTTTGGCATTCACTGTTGTATCATTCGTTGGCTCAAAACGCTTTACTGCACCCACAATATTATATTCAGGCAGCTTAGCGTTGTTAACCGTGTACATTGCTGATCTTTTGTCTATACACTATACACGCAAGGGCGGTGTACTGTTAAAAACTGTGTCGACCAGGTGACTTGGTCTTAATTCGGTGAGTAATCTGTCCCATTAATTGTGTATAAGCTTAAAAGTACGGTCCATATTACAGGCGAACACGAAAGTGAAGCGAGTTTTATGTCATGAAACATTCGCAGGGAGATTCAGTTGGGTTGAAATGTGTTCAACTCTTGCGATTTGGCAGCGCAAATATTTGATCAGGCGTTACATTTTGCGTTCGTGTTCGCTTTCACAGCAAGTATGTTTCTATTTACCACGGTGGTATCACGTTTACTTTGAACTACTGTATGTGAATTATTTTCAGTGATCGATATTACGACAATATGGTAGTAAAGTTTTTCGTTTCTTCCTGGTGAAGGACTGTTAAAATATCCCGCCATGCATTGCGAGACAATAAAGACAGTAATACTTGACCAGGCTTTGCGACGTTACCTTAAGGATTATGACACTTTCTTCCCTTTTCCTTTTGGTGGCAGTGAAACAGATCACTGATACTAAACATTCGTAATTTAAACATGGTACATAATGGCCCTGTAAACTTCTGAATGACTGTCATGTGTTAAATAGGTGTAGGATTACCTGGAGAATAGTGAAACGCAATGTGGGTGCAAATGGCATGCCAGCCATTCAAATCCAAGTGCTTTATCAATTATCAAATCCTGAACTTCACAATACAATCTATATTACTGTGTGCCACTCTACCTGGCCCTCCCTTCAGAATTACACATCAACTTAGTATCGTTGCAGTAAGATTTACAGACATCTATATCAGTGATGGAACAGATTAAAGAAAATACCTTTGTAGTCTTGATTTCAGTAAACCTCCTTGGACTACTGACAATGCATGGCGGGAAGCCACGTGACCTAACTTTGATGTTACAGACTACTCGAGATGATTCTTTTTGTAAATATTATACGTGGTGCCAAGAATATCATTATTAAAATTACTCATTATTGTTATCATTATCATAAATCATCGTCGTCATCATCATTATATAAAATGAGGACAACTCATTTGGGTATGTCATCTTTTTAATACAGTACTTTTTAGAAAAAAAGTGCAAGTTTTCTGGTGTTTCGTGTGTTTATTTCCGAGGTGTTTTGTTGTCAAGGTAATCCCGTACCAGGAGAGTTTCATCGGCTGACGAACAACAGACTCTTGAACTTTTCTCGCTTAAAAAGCCCTAAATGTTTCAAAATCTGCAGATTTTCAATTCTGTACAAGAGAAGGTGCGGAAGTAACGGTTGTAAGGATTTTCACTTTTGGGTATAACCGAAGGGGCTGGTCTTTGGAGAAATAAGTGCTTCGGGTACAGACTGTTCCGATTATCCAAAAAGCAGTTCTCTACCCAACCAAGGGAAATGAAGTTTTTAGAATTTAATGTCTTGTCTGCCTCTCTTTACATTTTGAAAGTGTACATAGCTTGACCTTAGAAACTGTCTCATGGAAAAAAATGCTAAACTTGATTTTCAAAAAGCTAAATGCAAACTTGTTTCTATCAGTCTTGCGTTCTGACCCTTATGGGGCATATAATAATTATCACTTCAAACCTCATGCTCCCTGGAAAACCTGGCGAGAACCAACAAGCCTTTCGCGAGTTAAATTTGAAAAAAATCTTGCACACTGAATCATCTCAATTTGAATGCACCAAACTGAAGACACTGTTGTTATAACTCTTGATTTGGGTAAGCTTTTGCATAGCGGCTACCATCTCTGGAATGGACTGGTTCCTTGTGCCCTTCTCATCCATTTAAAACTGTGTTGGTGCGAGATGTTTCTTTAAGTAACTAAGCAAAAGCTTGCATGCCCGGTGACTAAGTATTGCAACAGTGTATTTAGTATGGAAAATTTTAATTGCTATGTTCACATAAATTTGAATAACTCAGTGTACCACATTTTATTGAAATTTAACTGGAAAAAGTCTTACTCCAAGATGTGCATGTACACATTCGTTATTGCACTTGAGCAGAAGCACCCGCCCCCCATTGGTTGAAAGGAGCTGCGTTGGTCGGGAGTGTTCGATTTGTTGGTAGCCTTGCGACGGTGACGTGTACATTTCCTTAGCGTTTATGACACCAGCAAAGTTCAGTTCTGGCCATTGATCTCCATTATAGAGACGGTTCTAACCAAAGAAACCTCCACTGCTTAGAGAATAGCACCCTCTCTTGGTCCAGCTCGGGGCCCAATGGATACCGCTACCATCGCCAAGACGATGGGTTAGGATTCCCTCAGAATTAATTGTCATAGGTTCCTGCGTATAGGCCATACAGCCATAACTAGAGCGCTAACTTCTCATTCTCCGCGTGGAGAAAATTTGACGCCGTCCTGGGCGCAGATATTTTGAATCCATGTGCGTGCGAATTATGTATTCTATATGCATTAACGCGCAAGTACAACATGCGCAAATGTAAGTGCGTCTTTTTGAATAAGGCGCACATGTACGGCACATATTTATTTACATTCATAGCTGATTATTTGAAGCAAAATTTGCCCTAACATTTGAGCAAGGTCGTTTGATGGCTGTCTTTCGATGAATAAGTTCAGCTAGATAAAAGTCGTTCCCTTAATTCAGTCAGTGTAAAACGAGTTGACGGCTCTGGAGCGGCGGCCGTGTCGAAAGTATCTGGTACCGATAAAATCCGATTGAAAACAACATGGTAAAATTCATATGCAGTGCATATGCGCATGCGTTTGTATTGAAGGTGGGAGTTTGAAATTAAAGGCATTAACGCGAGAATTAGCGTGTGAACCAACATGCGTGCTTACTCCATTCTTTTGCACTGCAATTTCTGGTTCACAGTGACGTCACATTCGGTACTCTATGGTATAAGAACTAACGCAGCATGCGCAAACTTACTAAGCAACATTGACAAAAATATAACATAAATTATAGAGAACTGATATTTTAGTTTGTCTTTATTCTGATCATGGTGCTACGCAGCTCTTTCATATTTTACTAAGCAAATTACATGGAAATCACTGAATAGACTATTTTTTGTGTATTGTTGCTATGGGTGCAGTCCACCAATTCACGATAGGTGTCCCCACAATATCTTTCAAAAAAGGAGATTGTTGGGTCCACAAAATGGTGAGATTGTGTAAATCGTTGCCAGGATCAACTCCCTGATGGGTGTTTGAACTTTCATATGAGAGCAGAATGGCTAAAAACTACAACTGAAAAATGGTCCTAAGTGCCTGAGAAAGTTGAGCGTTGCCACTTGAAAATGGCTGCAATGAGACTTCGGAAACATCACTTTTCGGGGGTGATTTTGTTTTGTGGGAATAATTAAAAACGTAATTGGTTAACCCACAAAATATTGAAAAGAAATTGAAAGATTGGGGACCAGAAATTAAATTAATTTGTATTTCAGAAATCTCAGTGATGTTGGTATGCATGTTATTGGGCCCCAAACGTTACTCCGTTTACACTGTTTTCAATGGGGCTTGAATTAGTGAACTGTACCCACTGTACCCTTAGTGTGTAAAGCTGCCAGATCGAGGCTGTGCATGCCGACGGCGGCACCGTGCATAGAGCGACTACCACGAGGCCCTAAGGCTGAGTGGAATATGGGTCACAGACGCACTAAAGTGTTCCATTCGCGCTCGTGCAATAGTTTAAGGGACCGAATTTACATTCGTGGTCTTCAGCTCAGCATATCAAGAAGAGAAACAGCAGATCAAAGGAAATAGGCCATTTACTGTATCCACTGAGTGTTCTAGGTCATGTGGCAACTAAATTGACGTATGGCCAGTCTGAATGTCAACACCAAAGTTCACTTTATACCGAGTTGACGCCGGTAGAAAGCCTCAATGCTTTTTTGAATTGAAATTCCGAATTGTAAACAATCACTTTGGGAGAATGGTTCCCAAAAATAGTTTGACCTACACTGCACACGGTGAACACACAAGGGGCATATTCACCGTCCAGCGTGGATTCTGGGCCAACTCGCAGTCTACTGCTTCAGCAAGCCGATGTGTAAATGGTCCGTGTTCCAACTAAAGGAATCAGGTACGGTATATTATTATGATGCTCTGTTTGAGCTTTCGGTTTGAAATGTTTTTCATGGGAGGGATAGAATTGCCAAAGAAGTGCGTTTGACTAGCTTCCACGGTGAGACCTTGACCCGATGGCTGTGTCTGCCGTATGCAAAGCACACGAAACTGTCGTGAATACTTCAGCCGCAAAGACTTGACTAGACGTAGTTGGAGCTATTCGAATGCACCTATGGCCCGGTTGTGTGATAGACGTTGCATTCAAGGCTCAAGGCCCACTGTATCCCTATTTACATAATTTGTTATAACAGCCTATTCCCGCATGATGACCTCTATTAAAAAAGGTGTGAACCTGTGAACTCTACTATGCTTGAGCGCATGGGAAGAAATGTGCTCGGGCACGTAGCTTTGAAGTCCAAAACGAAACTTGTTATAACTGAGCCGTGGTGTCACGACCCACAACAGCGAAGGGCTGGATTTTCCCATGTCTGATTTATTTGCTGCGCTGTTCATGGCAAAAATACTCATGCACGACAACTGGGCCCGTTATTTCATCTCGCATGGACGACTTCTCTTGTAAAAGTGGCGTCCGGTCGCATGAGCTTTCAGTTGGCCTGTTTTTGTTAAAGGGTCAGAGGCTTTTACACAATAAATGCTGTGCTTTTCCCCTAACAATGGGTCACATTTTGCAGGTGTTCGTCTTTCAGGTCAGTTAGTTCAGAAGTTTTATTCCTCCATGATTAGTTCCATCATACAATCAAGATACGGGGCGGAGAGAACTCCCTCCGCCTTCGTGTTGGTCATTGTTTGATCGGAATCTCAGGAATTCTTTACAGACTTCTAGGGGGGATGTGTAAGGTAACAATAGTCTAGAGTGTGTATAGGGATTGGATATGTGGGGGGTACCCATCGGCCCCATATCGTGCACGGTATCGTTAGTTGTGCCAGTAATATGGGCGTGAACGCGAAAGCAAGTTTGCCACGTCAGCCCTCCGAGTCATCATATTCGCAAAAGTTAAACACATTTCAACGCAGGCAATTCTCTCTGCGAATGCTTCGTGACAACAGAGTCGCTTCGCTGAGGGATATCAACATCCTAAACAGACATCGACACCCAAGATAATAACAGCCATGTTGAAGAAGCTCCAATTGTCTTCTCCACTGGAGAAAGACGTAAAGAAGAAAGACGTAAATTGTTTACTTTACTTCTTTTGTGTAAGATCCTACATCAGATTGTTGCTTTCAACCCTGACCCCTATCTGACTCGGTTCCTTCACTCACAAGATCATAATTATCATCAAACAATATACCAACAGGTACCAGCCCGAATCCAGCCCTATAGTTATTCTTTCTTCCCTGTCACCTGGTGGAATGTCCTCGCAAGGAGCACCTATCATCACCCATCGAATGAGGTGTTTTACCCCCCCTCCCCTCCCGGCGGGGCCACTGCATAATTGCGGTCATTGTCGACCAGTGATGGCCACTCCACCTCTACAATCCTCCCGTCGCTCTCTTCACCCCTGTTCCCAGTTTCCAACAAGGTCCCAGAAACGTTTCCAGCTACGATGTCAGTGGAGTGCATGTTTCACATTCAAAAGCTCACAGATCATTATGTTGCTGTCTCTTGGGTTTTTGTCTTTTCAGCAATCAGTTAGCAAGTGTCAGCTTTTCAGAAAACTCCTGTGGTTTGAAATCGCAGGTGACAATCAATCATTAGAGACCGTCGAAGGTATTTCAAGCACCATGACCATAACTTCAGTGATAGTCGGGACAGTCGTCACCCAAGTCGTTGGGGCGTTCTGGTACAATGTATTCGCCGAGCCGTGGATGAGAGGTCTCGGAAAGAAAAGGGAGGACTTCAAGAACACGGACAGTTCTCCGTTCCTTCTGGCGTTCCTGGCCATGTTCGCTCTGTCAGCTTTCATGTCTGCAACGCTCAGGTATGACGTTACAGTTTACCACGGCTGATTCTTCTCTTAAACCGGTGCTGTGGTTTAGATCCTTAAAGACCATCACAAGACAGCACAAGACCTCCAGTCTCAATTTAAGTCACGAGCTATTCAAATGAACTGCAGCAAAATATTCTTGTGTTCTTGTTTACCTTGTTATTACTCGGGACTGTCTAATGAAACTTCGAGTTCTGATCTCAACCACAGCACTATTTTAAATATATTTGCAAGCAAGACTCCATCTACTGATCCTATTTTCAGACTTTATTTTTTCTCCTTTCTCCTCGGCTAGGCCTTTCTTTGGAGTGGTGACTGTGGAGGAGGCCATCCACTTTGCTCTGCGCGTGTCGGTAGCGGGAGCCCTGCTGCAGATTCCTCACAGGAGCTTCCAGGGCACAGGCTGGTCTACCTATTTCGTGAATGTCGGTTATGACGCCGTCTGCTTGCTCATTATCTGTGTCATAACTACAATGCTGTAGGTAGACTAGACTTCTTACAGCGTTCATTTAGGCCTACTGTTTTTATGTTTAGAGGGTGAATACATGATGGCCAGTAACAGACCATAATGACACGAAGTCAATTTCAACCAAGCGAGTGGGCCGATATACAACGAGCAAGCAATTTTAAACTTGGCTGAGAAAGAAACAAAGATAGACCTACAAAGGTTAGCCGTACCAAAAACCAAAGGATATGGAAGCTTTTGATAGGCAGACGGCCAGACTAGCAGATAAGACACAACAGAAGCGAATTCACAGGGAGAAAGGGGTTGGGGTATAGACTAATCCGATTAGACGCCATAACTGCGGTGGCACCGCACTCACACGCACATTCTTCAGCTTGACGCGCGCGTGCATATGGCAAATCACGACACCCTGTTGGTCGAAAAGACGTGTAACGCGCGCGTTTCATCTGTCCACGAGTATTGTGCCACCGCAGAAATGATTTCTAATTCTGGTCGTCGAATTACACTAAAAACCCCTGCTCTGACACGCACACAAAAGAGAATAAACAAATCTAAAACAATGATAGTATTACTGAAAAAAGATAATATCTTCTAAAGGGTTATTTTTCCTACATGCGTTACCTACGTGCCCGTCTGTCCGCAACAATTGGACTATAGGAAAAAATCTAAGGGACCTTCCCCTCCCCTCAAAAAATCGGATCCACCCCTGGCAAATACACAAATAAATAAATAAATGATGTAATTGAAAATTTCCTTTCCAAGATTTAATGTAGGAATACATCTTAGCTGTAGGATATTTAGATACAGTTTATGTCGTGCAAGAATGGAATTTCTCATCAAATGCTAACATAATCTGTTCTCGTTAAATGACTTAAGGTTTGTTTGGTATTTGTATACGTTTTGAAAATTTGTTCGGTGGATACGTTATCGGTTCAGCTGTTTAAAAGTGTAACGTTATAATTGTTACTCGCATATTCGTACATTTTGAAGACCGCTCGAGGAGATCATGCAAGCCGTTGTCGCTCAGTGAATGTCAGTTTAGTTTGAGTGTAGGGTAGGCTAACAAAATAATCAAATAGTCACACCAGCGAACGCTTTTGAAGGTCTTGCTGAACCGGGCCAAAAATGCCCAAATGTAGACTATGAAAATGATTAAGAAATGCATAAAGATTTGCATCCAGTTGTGAATTTTGAACGATGGCAGAAAGAAATGGCGCCAATGCAGAGAGGAACAGGCCGTGTTTCCACCGGCGTCGCCGTTCTTATCCTCCGGCTAGCCTTACAGAGCGACAAGTTGCAGAGGTTTCGAATGGCAATATCAACTTCCATATAACATACTCTCGCCTTATTGTAAATCCGACAAATTTGAAGGTGCACGCAGAACAAAATGCGTCTGGGATACAAAGCCTGGAGGAAAGCATTTGCCAATGAAATCAACAGACTTTCTTATCAAAACCAAGTTTCTGGTTGTCAAAGCGCTGCTGTATCCCACAAAACAGCCAAACTATGATCATGGAATGACAACGTGAATTCTGATCGTCTTGAAATAGCCTATAATAATCGGGTTGAGCGATGGTCTTGAAGCTGTAAGATCAAGAAGTGCGACCCTGCAGCAAAATGGCATTTGAAGAGAAAAGTACATTATCTCCACTGCCATGTATCATCCAGGGCAGGGTTATCCCCGCACATTAAAGGGTTCAGTCATGTGCTTCCGAATGGCACACGGTTCCTTTCTTCACACACTTTCATTTCTATTGAACCCATGGAGGAAAAGTGAGCCTGTAAGGTTTAAATACAATAATGTGAATCATGTACTATGATGTAGATTCGATCTTCAGACCGTGAGATTTTCCTCGAATAACGCTCGCTCAACAAGATTCCATCTATTTCCTCGGGCAAGTGAATTAAGCCTTTATTAATGTTTGGGCGATACTGTCTGTTACTACAAGTCTATTTTGGTTGTTAGATTTTGCTCTCCACAAAGAAATGAATGCACTACTTGGTTCGGTATCGTGTGATTATTGCAGTCAACTCCTGAAGTAAGACCAGAAGCCGAAGTGGAGTTCGGAGAATGCAAACAGGATGGAAAATTTAGGGGCAAATTTGAGGCGCCGATAGAAACAAAATCGAAACGTTGAAAATGGAAGTAACAATATCAGTGACTGCGGTATAAAAATATTTCCCCACCGTCTATCATCTTCCTCTGGTCTTCGAAGCTTAGTTCTGTAATTTAACCTAAACACACACAAGAATCTACTTTGCAATGGCAAAACAACAAAGAGGCAATGCGCCTGGATGACATTTCAAAGGACTCGTTGTTGTCAATGCTAACATTTTTAAAAAGCCTGGCCTCTCAGTGTCTGCTAGTCTGAATTCCTATCGATTCTTGTTTGAATTGAATGCCTCTCTCCTGTATTGCGACACGATTCCAGACAAGTTGACCTGCAAAACGATTATTGCACATGGGCTTCATTCAGCCAAGAGTACAATTCCGCTTCAAAGCATCACTCGGGAACAATCAGAGATGGAGAACTGGGGAGTGTAGGGCTACATGTACACATCACTACTAAACCAGTAGTGTTGTTTACCCGGGTTCTACCAAAGATCCATTCTTTTTAGATCTTTTTAAGACATGTATGAGGGTTTGCTTGATTCCTGTTTTCTCGTGAAAGTCAAACCAGGTTTAGAGCATGATTGTATTTTCAAGAAAACGGGAAGCAATGCACTGAAATGAAAACAATGTCAAATCACTCAAATGTCTCCGGTGTGCACGTTAAATGCACTCCATGTATGGACTTTTTTGCGGTAGACGATGCACGGGGCATAAGGTGGAATTCAGCATTCAGGTTTCCATGCGCGACCTTTCGGTATGTCGTCTGGGGAGCTTTGTGCATCTGGAAGGTTTTCAAAGAAGGAAACCGTTCTTTCGGACAGTGGGCAAGTGCTTAAAATAGGTCTGTGGGCAAGGCATCTCCTGAATCTTTTGTAAGGCGGGCAATACCTGTGGGTAGTCTTGAGTGTGTTCTGTTCGTTTCCCCGTGACTCCAAAGCAATACTATCTGCGGGAGTGCCTATTATTGTGTAGCCCACAGGGTGCTTGAAGAAAGACTGAAAATTCTGGATATGAGGTAAACTGAGAGAAAGGTTAGGCCCTATCGGTCAGTGACAGATTCAAACAACTGTACAGGTGCGATTTTCTGTAGAGGGGCTGCATGGAGCGCCCTCACTAGAGGACAGGTCTCTGTTCCTTTGTGATATGCTTGAGTAGACCCTTCAGTACTTCATTGTCATTAAATCTAAATAACAAAACCTGATTTTTGTCCCCTGTGAGGGCGCTGCATGGTGAGGGCGCTCCATGCAGTCCCTCTATTAGATATGGCTGGAAAGATATTCAACCCCCCCCCCACACAATCTCGAATTCATGTTTAACTCTGACACGAAGATGAAGAACACAAAGTACCCTGTATACCCAATTGGCTGACTCCAGACCCCCCCCCGAAAAAAACAAAAATATACTTTTGCCTTATAACTGATAGCACCAGTTGGAATTAAGCAGCTGCTGATGAGAAACAATGTCCTGAACAAACTGGCCCTGTCCTTTGCAAAACAAACGCCATTTTATCTTCACTCTGACTGATTAGGCACTGTGTACTTTGTCGTGATAAATCGGGGCCTTGTGGGCAATGTTGGCAAGTGGACACGCAGTCATTTCCCACCTATTGCAGAAGAGAATCAATTGTCGAGGCAAATTTGAATAGGAACTGTATATGCTTCAGCTGAACTCCTCTTGCCACCTTCCACCATGAAGTATTACTCCGGTATGACGAGGGACACTACAGGGTGTCCCAGAAAAAAAACAAACCATGAGGAAAGGGGTTAATGTGCCCAAACCATGAGATATGATCATAATGTATAAGGATCTCCGAAAAGTACAAGCGGTATTCTTTCTAATGATACCTTGATGGTATCCCTCCTGTCATGCATGACTGAACACCATTGTCTTGAAAATGGGCCATCCAAACTCAGTTGTAACACTTAGGATAAACCAGTGAATGAGGTTTTCCTCTGTCACTGTTTTTTTTTTCTGGGACACCCTGTATTAGTCCAAACCTTGCTAGTGGTTGGCTTCATACGTATGATTGCATATATATCTCTAAATTTGCGTCAAGATGTTAAGGCCTAAGCGTTGTTGGACACCGAGGTCTTGGAAGCAGAAAGTGACAACTGAACGCGAGCAGTTCGCCCTGTGCGTGCGAGCAGGCTACATTGCCTGTGTTGGCCTTGTTGTCTGCCTTCGTTTCTTTGGTGCTCATGTAAATATGGGTTTGTATCTCTATGATATAAACAACTACTATCTTTCGATTTGTTGCACTATTCCTGTTCCAATAGCAACTCCTCGTTCAGCGCTAATGCGCTAACACAGGTGCGAAAGCATCACTGATTTCAGTATTTTCCGTGCACATGCCCCGTACACCATGGGGGGGGGGCGTTTCACGTCTTCCAAGCCTTCACCCTTTCCGGCGTTTAATTGGAATTGACTCCTAGGCTGTCTCCTTTTTTTTTCAAAGAAGGGTTGGAATTTTCAAGCTTAGTTATATTTTTGGCCAAGGCTTTCTTTGTAGTACTGACGGCAGCCCACTTCGGTAGTGGATTCCCTGCTACAGATTCCCCACGACTCTCTAGTCTATTTAGTTTACCTGCCACATAAACGGTTTGAGGAAAAGCTTCTTCAGAGTCCTTTAAGTCAGTTGTAAATTTCAAAATTGAATTGTATTTCTGATATCATACACGCTGCACAATATATACAAAAGGGCAATACTGAATAATATTACATACCTTAGAGCTCTTTCAACAAACAGAACTAAAAGTATGAAATATCAACACCGTATTCCATTGTAAAAAAAAACGTCCAAGCGACCACAGCTAATGTTAATCATGGTCCATGCCCTTCCCCAAAAGTAACAGCCCTGTCGGGATGAAACTGCTTCAACCGATGTTATCTATTTCAAATATAAGTTGCAGATCTAAAAAGGGGGTGGGGAAGACATCCAGCACATGTTGGGCACACTCCTCCCCCTTTTGTAAATGCTGGATGCACCATTGAATGTTGCAGCTACATAGCACAAGATTAGGCAAACAAGCAACACACTTTTTTTTTTAGCAAAAATATCCCAAGTTGCAATCTGAACCACTTGCTGGTGATAATATTTTGGCCGATAACTTTGACTTTCCAAGAAGACAAGGCAGGCCTATGAAGATGTTTTTCATGCGACGTAACATGACGGGCAAAGGCATTTCAGGAAGCACACCATATCCGTGGAGGTGCATGCATTTTCGAGTCCAGGTATTTCAGTTGGCAATTTCACGTACGTCAGAAAGATGAGAGACTTTAAAGGCGCATGTTTTTGCACCCATAATGCGCCCATCTGAGTAAACTGAATGCTGACCGTCAAAAGTCACGTGACTGAAAATCCTGTATAGTGTCCAACTTTTGATATACTGCCTAAAGCCACAAAAACTTATTTACAAGAATTATTTGAACAGTACATGTGTTTGTATAGGTCCTCCTGCAATCTGCAAAAACTTAAAGCCATGTTCAAGTTCATTGCATGGTCCACCTCGACAGACTTCTCAGAGTGTACCAACTTTACACACCTACTGTGGACCCATGAACAAAAGAGGTCCACATAATGTGGGTTGTACGAACCTTGTGTGGACTAAGGCAGGTCCACACAAGGTTCTGGCAAAACAGGTTTAAAGGTGTTTTAAGGTTGGGATTATCTGTGGCATAAGAAAGAGGAACAGTCAAGGAAAGCATAAAAGCTCTAGCTCAGCATATTGTTCCGAGTTTGAGAAAAATGAGTATTTTAACCATTTAACTACTTGTCCACAATTATAAAAGGTTCGTGACTTCATCATACAAGTAAATGTGCCAAGATTTGCAGCTCCCATTGGACGATCGCTGAAGTTGTGCATTAACTTCCGGTTCCATGGTTCCATGTACATGGCGATCAATGCACGTAATTCTTCATACAGTGCATGTGCAGTGATGTCACACGAACCAGATACCGATGGGCAGATAGTTTTACATGACCTCTGGTGGGAAGTAACTACACTGGAAAGAACTTTGTTAAATATGAAACACACGACTGTTTCTGGTAGTACAAGTGTAGGGCGAAGAGCACCATGACAAAGGCCAACCAGAAGTTGGCCGTCGGTTGCAGGGCCAAGACCACCATCGAGAGGACAGCGTTGGCAATCATGGCGCAGGAGATAACAAACAGCCGTATGATATTACTGCCGTGTTTCATGACCACCGACATGATCAGTCCGATCACCGCCTGCAAAGGGCCCAAGGGAGGGGGAAGAGGGGAGGGAAGATGTGACAGACAAGACTTGACAAGGTTTCAATCAGGTATGGTTGAAAGATTCCACATTTTCTGACCTGCTCAGTCACCCAAGCCACTTTTGAGTTTGAGTTTGTATTGGGGAGAGTAAACCGAGTGCTTTGTTTTGATGTATCGTTCAGTGTGGCATCCTGACAAAAATGGATACTAGGAGGGTGAAAAATGTTGAGGATTCCTTCTGATTTTACATTTCGTAAGATTCTCTCGGGGCCATTAACCCCACAGTGGCCTTACTTCTGTCTCGTCATCACAGAGTTGGTCACATTTATGGGGGGCCGGGGGGAGCTGATAATGGTTTGAGAGGTGCAGATACACAGCATGGTTTAATATGTGCTGTGAAAAAAACACGAGACAATTTTTATGGAGCTGTCGAGTTCACCAAGTCATATGCCAAGCAAGAGTCATAAAAGTACTAGTTTGTTAGAATAAATTATATGGAGTTTTTGGGCTAGCAAAGCAGTTTCATAATTGGCTTCCAAGTTGAGGATAATGGCAAAACTCAGGCTCCATTTAGGAGAGTCTGATTCCCCTGACGTAACAATTTATTGGTCTTGTAACCACAACTGCTTGAAAGTAGAACATGACGCAATACAAGAGGTATGATGTAATGCCTGGCTGCAGGCATTGGTCAAGCATGCCCAGTTCAGTTTTGCATGTGGAATGGCAGAAATGTGTGACTCATTAGCCTACAACATTGAATACATCATCCGACAGCTGGTTCCCTGACTCTAGCATCCAAGCTGGTGAGGGCTCTCTTGCTACCAAAGGGTTTTGCTGTACGGTATGACAAAGGCAGGGGGCTATGCTTCAGAAGCATGCTAGGAGACAGAAGTTATTTTTACTGTATCAAAATCTGGAAATGTTGACCTACAAAATTGAATGTACTGTCTCTAAAGTATGTAGAGGGATTCACACGGTATTTTAATATCCCCTACTATAAACACAAAGGAAATTAATTACCTGAGAGATAATTATGATGACTGTCCATAGTGAATACCCATCAAAGAATTTCTTGGCTGCATGATCCGAATTCCAGGTTGAGGAATAAAATGCCAGCATGTTCAGGGAAACACCGTATAAATACAGCTGGATATTCTGTAAATGTAAAGGCGTCTGAAAAAACCCAAAAATGACCCAAGACTTGGTGAGAGAGAAAACAGCTAACTTGGATGTTGCCTGTGACTGAATATATAAAGATCTTGGCTAAACTTGGAGAGCAATCTAAACGAAATCACACACACTAACACTACAATTCTTATTACCCGAGTGTCCTGTTTCACATGAACAGATAAAGGGTAAAACCTATTTAAGTCATTTGAGGGGTCAGTCTTTTCTGCCAATTTTCAATTTGTTTTGCCACCCAGAAACTTCTGTTATAGATCCATCAAAACTTTTATACCCAGCAGTGTGTTGCATTTAATCAAAAGCCTCACTATGGCTCATGCATTTCCTCTGGGTTGCTATGGTGCAGCTACGCATTACGTGTGGCTTCATAACGCACGCGAGTTCTGACTGACCTGAGATTGCCTTTTGAGTATGTACTCGGTGTACACGCCTGCTGCGCCTGATATGGTACAGTACACCAGCATCAGCAGGATACCAGTCACTGTCAAGTAAGGTTTGTGGACGTCATGTTCAATCAACTCAGACTGTCTCACTTGAGCGCCACCATAACTAAAAAAAAAAAACTAAAAATTACAAAAACGAAAATCAAAAAAAAAAAATCATGATGCTCAAAGATAAGTTTTGTCAGACTGAAATGTAACTGCAGAAAGAAAAAGGTAATCAGAATTGCAAAATGCTTCCAAATAAAATTGGCAGTCTTTTTGAGAAAACTTGTCACTTTTCTACAGTAAACTTTTCCAAGTTTTCCCAATTTCTCCAAGTAACAAGTTAAGTTACTGACTTATTAACTGCACCCGCAGGTTTTTCTTTCCACCCTGCCTTCTAATTTTTTGGTCCAGTCTGCCCCTCACACCTACCACAACCCTCACCTGGACATGCATCAATCTAACTTGGTAACTTCATTCATTGGTTCAGTTTCCTTTATGTGTAGCTCTGTGTGACCCATGTGCAAGGAATTTTTAAAAAGCCAAGCATGCATGCATGCAATTAGTTTGAAGGGTGTGGTCTTTGAGGAGGCTTTGCCCAGCTGAGTTGGTGGTACAGGATGTGGGCAGTTATCGGCATTGCATGAGAAATGCTTAAAGCCTCACGTGAGCATCTGCGGCCAAGTACATGTAAGTGAACAAGTTTTTATAGTACAATTGAAAGAACTCTGTGCATGTTCTTGGCACACCAAGACTTAGAAAGACCATTAGCAGATGGTGTCCTGTTGCTTGGCTTGTCCGGAAACATGAGAACCCAGAAATGTGAATGTTTCATACATCTGAAGTGAAAATATGCAACACAAGACATTGGCCTTTCAGTTTAAACGACCCACTCAGGAATTTCAAACTGTTTAACATATTAAATAGAAATAAATGTTCTGTCTATCCATGCCTTTCACAATGTTTCATTGTGCAGAAATGTGTGCTACTCCAAGTTTACGCTACAAATTTGAATCACTTCGGAAAGAGCTCCATATGGGTAATTCCAGAAATTTGGGGTCCATTTTTTAGCGTCCCTGTCACATCTGACGTATGACTTTGTAAGTTCAGAATACATTTTCTAATTTCCAAGAGTGATGAATTAATGC
>NW_019091361.1:3226464-3268113 GCF_001949145.1 Acanthaster planci
TTACCCATATATGGACAATACGTGATGCCCCTGTGCCCAAGCTATGGTAGTTGCCTGATATTCTAAGTACATGCTTCAGAGTTTTTCTTACCCAAATTTCACTTTTTAGGACATGTTACCACTTTCTGACAACTGTTATTACATTCTAAGGAAAATTGGTGTTGTCCGTATCTGGGACCCTTTCCATCACTTGGTTTCCCATCTTGGTGCAGAAGATTTTGAATGTGAAATTCACGCAGATGCCAAAATTTCACTGAAAAAATCCTCAGGACCTCATCTCCGCCTCTGCAAGATTGTGAAAAGGTTGTGGCAAAAAGGCAAGAAGAGATGCCCTTGCTTTTAATTCTTCTGTGGACTTTTTTTCTGTCCAACATATTCTCAACCTAGTATGCAGTAAAGAAGGGTTTGAGTCTGACATCCAATAGACCGATTGCGCCCACTAAGTCACATGACCTATTGTGGGTATCAAACATCAACAGAGACAACGTCCTCCCATAGGAAAGTGTCATAACTGTCATTTACTAAAAAGTAAAACAAACGGCCAGTACAGTACTCACACTACCGAATGCCAAGTACTATATCGAAAATCGCCTTCATTTTTGGTAAATAACACTTTGCTATGGGAGTCATACCCACTCTAGGTCACGTGACTTACATATGGCTGGCACAATCGTTCTGTTTCCCATAATGTCTTACCACATGCCAGCCATTCCTAACAGACCAACAGCAAGCCACTGTTGCCATGTTAGCCTCTTATGGATCACCAGTCGATACCAAACTGCAGTCGTGACAATCTTCAAGTTACCAAGAACCTGATGATAAAGACAGTTCACGTAAAATGTGACCAACATCACTGCTTTGTATTGAAGCATTTCCACTTTCAGAAGTTGTAATGTTGGATCGAGACTCAAAGTATAGCTTGACAAGCAATTATTGTTGGAGCGATGGCATTTTGAAGATAATCATACGATGATGCAACGTCAAGGTCTTTTTTTTTTTACCAACCTGACTGCTTGCAGGGTCCATGTGTTCCTGAGCATACACAATGATGTTGTTGTTAACTCCATAGAGTAAGGCTGGAACAGCATACGACAGACTCTTGATGAATGTACAGTGGGAGAACTGACTGCTAGATTGTGCACCGCTAGCCAAGTACATGACCAAGGAAAGGACTAACTTTTGGAAAGGAAATACCAATTCAAATGCAATACATTGTTTTAGCTGGCATTTGTCAAAATGAAAGAACATGATAAACTTGCTGTAATTTTAAACAAAAAGACGTAACACTTAAACATGTAAAAGAAAGCATTGTATTCTCTTGAGGGAAAGTTGGAGGGAAAGTAGAATGCTCCGATTACCTGGGGAATCTTTCTCTACATGTAAATTTGGATCGGAAACCCAATCCTGAATTCATGGATCATTATGGTTTGAATCTTAACCTTTCCAAAGTTCCAATGATACTGGAACTTAGAACCTCTATCACTGCACAGGTGGCATGCAGTGGCGTCAAGAGCAGGAACTGACCTTGGCAGCTTCAATCAACACCACGACCGATGTAGAATGGAACGGTATCTGGCCGTCCACCTTACAAAGACTTAATAACACGGAGTGGGATCCATAAATCAAAACCCTGCAACGATAGAAGACACCACAAGCTACGACAAAATCTTTCAATTCTGGGTCATGATTTCTCTTCAGCTTCTCAAGTTAAATTCGAGATATGTGTCATGTCACCAATTACTTAAAATTCAATCAATCAAAACTA
Source organism: Acanthaster planci (assembly GCF_001949145.1). Next base: position 3,228,230 of record NW_019091361.1, read on the forward strand.
GTAGCCATCATTAAAAATCCATACCAGTAAAATATCAATAGCTACAGTTCCATGTATACACCTGTTATTGAATGGTCTAATTTTGTAACCCCCTTTTCTCAGGGGGAAGGGGGAGCAGAGAAGTGCTGACTGTGATTGCTTGATGTGAAGCTGTCTTTCCTCCACAATTAAACATTACTTCTTTTATCATTTTAAGAGGCTTAATTCACTATTAAATGCAAAAATCTGATGGATATTTTAGGAGGAATGGGTGTGGATCGAGAAGTTTAGAGGAAACAAATATTCCATTATTGTTGGGTGAAAGTGAATTTTGCTTTGCACTGTTCGTATTAAACTAGAGCCCCACTGCAAACGTCAATGGGTCGTATGAATAAAAACTAACAAATTCTATGAAGTTCAAGCAAACAGCAAAAGCATTTACTGAGAAGTAAAAGCATTAAGAATAAGCAAATGCTTGAATTTGTATGCATAAAATGTTTCTTTTACTGTTCAGCACCTGCTTGTACAAATAGTACCAAATGCTTTACGCTTGTGGCTGACTTCAGTCAAATGGTTTTGCACAATAGGGCTTCCATTGTCTGCACGTACAGACACACACAGTGCAGCACGGTGCTGTATCTTGAGACCTCAGCATGGCAGATAAGTAGGATGGCAATAATTATTTTCAAGATGTATTTTTTTTTTTGCAAAAAGCTTATTGTCAAGCGCAAGCTTAAAGAGCAAAAGGTAAATACTTTTTAGCAATTGCACTAAAGTAAAAGCATTTGCTTTGTTGTTATTCACAAGATAATGCTTCAATAATGGTAGTAAAACTAAAAGCAAATTTATGCTACTTTTTATTCATACGACCCAATGTCCCAGTCACTTGGCTATGGCTGAGAAATGACATGTGACGTATGGAAAGCACTGCTAGTGCTACCGGCTAGCTGCAGCTTCTTCTCATGATAATTGTCTGTCACTGCTTGCCATGCATAGCCAAACAATTAGCTGGGACACTAACATTGTTATACCAGTGATGAGGTGAAAAAGTGGTCAAACTCACCCTGTGATAAGTAGACCAGCCCAGGCGATTTGCTCTCGTGTTGCCATTCTACAACTTGCTAGAGTTTAAGGCTTGGCCATACATGTTGGCTCTGGGCACTTGGCAGGTACTGTCAATAAAATAAATCATTAGCAGACGACACAAGCGCATTTTTTATGCATCTACTTGATAGCAATGTCCAACACTCTATGCTACGAACATCAGCTACGTTCAGAGACGTACATGTGTATCCAGCGCACGTCAGCGGCTGAGCAGCATAAGCGGGGAGGCGGGCAATTTCAATTGTGGAAATTGGAAAATACTAGACCAGTCGCTTCTAGAAAAAAAAAATCCACCCCCGTCTTAGCTCTACTAAGTAAGTGGAGCGTAGTATTCCTCTTTATATGACGATCACGTTCAAAATCGCAAAAGAGGAATTTACTATTATTACTAACGCTCCACTCAGTAGAGGACGTACCCCCGTCCAAAGATCTGGATATAACTTATAAGACTGAAACCAACTTCACCATGCTCAAGTTCGATCAACCCAAAAGATGTAAAACATCAATTTCAATAAAGTAACTAATTGATTGATGCAACTCCTTCAAGTTCAAGCAGATCTGTTTTCCTTCCTCCATGAGCAGACGCACCATGAGCCGACTGTGAATTGAGCAGATGGGACTAACTGCAAGCAACTTCCAGGAGCTGTATGCTGTCAGTCGGGGTACGACCTCGACGAACTGCTATGCTATAGTAGCGCACTAAATGCGTGGAGCCCGACTAATTCCGGCAGCAGGAGGAATGTTAACCACGGTGACCTATTGAGCGAACACCAACTTCGTGTGATTGGTGTGGTGAATGTCTTTTTGAAAACCCAGCTTTATTATTTGAGTTCTGACAACTTACCAAACCGATAAATGAGAAATGAAATAGTTACCACTTATTCAATTTAGCTACAGGTTGTAGGTACCTATTGCTTTTTTGTTGACATGGATGTAAATTATTGTCATGGTAAATTGTACTTTTACGTGTGGTGGGGCACACCTACTTCGTACACGTAGATTTTCATACAGTGTAAGGCTAGGATGTGTGATCTTGCTTTGTGTAAATGCAGTTAAATATTGCTGGTGCTGTCAGGTTGCTTGTAAAGTCCAAAGTTTTATTAGACTGCAGACCTACTGGAAAAGAAATCTCAGCTGGAAAAGAAGTCAGGCCTAGGCCTACACGTACTTCAAGTTAACATGCTTTTTCTGCACTACCAAGTTCTCTATGAAGTATGAAATGTCATGTCTTGCATGGATAAACGGGAGCAGAGTTGTACAAGAAATTTGCCATTTTATAGGCCTGCTAGTAGTAATTGGTATTAACCTGCAGTCCTTGTGCTGTCACTTTGTTAGAGCCTGGTCAGAACAATCCAAAAAATATGACTTATGAAGTAACATGCCGAATGTCAAGAGCCTTGTTATTGTACATGTGTGGATTCACAAAGTTTCAAGTCAACATTTTTGTGTTTCATCCATTTTCCGCTAACTTTCGTCCGGCCTCTAGTCACGGATACGTCATCACCAACATGCAGAGGTCTGAAATCCAGGCTCCCCAGTGGCTGGAAAGTGCTGTAACTGTGGTTGGAGTGCTAACCATCATCAGTTCTGATGTGCAGCCAGCTAACACAGTGTGGTTGACAGCAGGTTAGGAGGAAAAATGGTTGGCGTACGGCTTCAGTGTTCAAGTTCACAGATCTGTTTCCCGAGCATGTTTTCCTGAGGAACCTTGACAAGAGACAAATCTGTTCGTTCATAATGCTCACTGCAAGAGGTTGCTGACCTTCAAAAAATAAAAAAAAATCTAACTTTGGGCAAAATTTGTTCAGAAAATTAAAGCTTGGAGATGTTAAAAACAAACCATCAGGGTGTTTCCGAGTGTTTTCAGTGACTGAGACGCTGATGCCCAGACTTGTTCATATACACCATATGTTGTTTATTTTTTCTCCAACAGTTCTTGTTTTGGGATTAATTGCCCAAGAGATGGAAAGTGCAAGCAGAGGTCACCTTAAGGCAGAAGTACATTTCAGGTGATTAACATTCACAGTTTACAGTACTAAAATATTCTTGACCAGATACTTGAAAGTAAGAAGTTAAAGCACATTCAGCTTGAAAAAAGGTTCTTGTTTGGCTTTTTTTAGTAAGAATTTCAACTTTATCTCCATTGGTTTATTAACTTATAACTGACAATAACATTTTTTACATGGCTTAAAACTATATTTCATTTTCTGTTCTCTTGACAGACCACACACAAATTCTGGCCTGTTGCTAGGCAACCTTCTCATCCCCTTGGCAACTGCATCCACACTCCAAGCTAACCCGAGCAGTTCCAAAGTGGACAGTTACTACCTTATCGCAGTGGTTCTCCTGTGCACACTGACTCCAGTGGCCATACTTCTGTGCGCCATGACAAAGATCAGATTTCTCATTTCCTATGAGCAGCGTTTTGTGCATCAACTTTTGATTATTCCCGTCTTGGGACTCCTTGTGTGGTCTTCGTGGTTGAGACACCGACTAGTCACCCTGGTTGTTTTGGCAGTGGCCATACCACTCACAGGTTTGTCTTCTATTACCCAATTCTGTTGCACCTGTGGTGGGGGGTGTGCATTGGGCCCCCTCTATTTCTACCCGGGGGGGGGGAGGCTAATGACTCTCACTTTTGGCAGGTCCTTTAATAGAACACAGTGGGGCGGGGCTTAACCCTAACCCTCCTCAATCCTTCACCTGTTGGAGGATTGAGGAGGGTTAGGGTTAATGAATCAGTCTTCTAATGCCTGATAGTCTCGCAACTCACTCCCCACCTTGAAATCATTCTGTCACCATTGGTCTATGTACCAATCAGTCATATTAATCAGAAAACTCTGTTGTTTTATTTCATTTGTATTCAGCGTCCTAGTTCTTGTTTTAGATTTTGTCATTGATCTTTGGCCTGTACTGAAGAAATGCATTTTGTACAAAAAAAATTGTGCTTATACTAGGGGCAGGTATTTGTAGACTTGCTCATGACAATTACACTGGTCAGTAATTGCATTTGCAAGAAAAATATGAGAAATTATGTCAATTATTTCTCTTGTTATTGGCATGCATGGAGTACTCCTGGGAATGTACTAAACTGCAACACTGTTTACATTGTTTATCTGTCAATGAATCCAGTGACCGTGGCAACACTGTCTCTAGTCTTATGTGGTGGCCCCCACCAATGGCCCTGAATGTCGTGATAACTTCATGTATGGTATGTTCTATGAAAGTCACTTGGTACTAAATTCTGTGCTGTGTGCCATTGAAGGGGGCTGTTGGAGATGTGCAGTGAAATATAGTCCAAAATTCATCCACAGAAGAAAGATTGTGTTTTCTTTTCGTTTCTTGTAATGCGGCCTCCACTTGGGCTGTCATTCACAGCCTATTTCTTCCTAACCAGGTTACTCTATTTCCTGCCAAGGAGTTTCACGTTGGGCGAGGCCGTTTTCATTTCCGAGTCACTGACGCTGCTCATGCTGCAAGCAGCCTGCTCACTGACAGAAGGGACAGGGAATCTACTGGCATGCTTACAGGTGTGAAAGGTTACCTTCCCAGTTTCAGTTCTGTTATAAATTTTTTTTTTTTTAATTTCATCAATTTTCGCTTTCCTTAAGTTGTCTTTCAAATTTTTGGTTGGGAGATACAGCGGAGTATGCTGGCAGGGTATTGATACGGACACGTCAAATTGGGTGGTTGGGGTTGTTGGGCGGAAGGAGGGTTGTACTTAATAGAAGTGGGACCTTTCTACCTTGCAATTCCTGCACCGTCACACGAGTCAACTCATGGGACTGTAGGGGCTCAAACTTGGGCTTAACCTCAGGGGAGGCCTTTTTCCGTTTGCCCCCCCCCACAGTGGCTTATGCTTAGAGTCTACCCAAGTATGTTATCTGTAAAAAAGGCTGAAGGCACAAAAACTAGTTGAAAAAGTATTGAAGTGAATTCGTAGGGAGATTTTATAACCCTGTCTCACATTGAGACTTTCTGGCTAACGTCTTCCATTGACATAGTGAAAAATGGGCAGAAGTGGCTGGTGCGGTTTAGCCTCTTTCTCCTACTGACTTCGAGCCCTGGAGCAATCATTCTGAGAGCGTGCCTTGGCAGCCACTATTTATAATTGCGTGCAATTTCCACAAAGTTTGCATCTGAGATTGAGGTTTCTCATTGGCACTGTCTCGTGTGTATTTAGGATTCCTGTCTGTATAAATCACAAATTGGGTCTCTTGAAATGCTGCCAATTGTTCTAAGCACTCAGGGAGGCAAATGGTGGGAGTAGCTTCTTTTCTTTTTGTTGGTCTGCTTGTAGATGTTGAGTGGTTCAACCATGCTCATTTAAAACTTATAACACACTCTTCGGAGAGGAATTATTTCCTGTGCTTTATGTTCTGCAGGTTTTAGTTCTAGGATGTGTGGTGCTTGGTGTGGCAATTTATCCAGTAGCCAAAAGGTTACGAATGTTGTCTTGTGGTCAGCGTCCATTCAAGTGAGTGAACAGTAAAGGCACTAACTGCATTAACTGATCACCAATTCCCTAAGTCTCTAAAAACCTAACTGTGATTGCTTGGCGGATAGAAAGAAGTCCCGGTTTTGTAACACTGCAAAGCACGTGTTATTTGGAAAATTTAATTTAACAGCCCCAAGTGAAACTAAACACATTTTGTAATTCATTACATTTTTGTTCAGTGCTCAATGCAACATTCTCCTTGCCTGCCATTCAGGATTTAGCCACAGTTCGCAATAGACAATAGTAACTAACAGCTGGGGGCACTTGACCTGATGTTTTACACTGCAAGAAAGCTGTCGGGCCTATGGCAAATGGGAGTTGTGTCACCGTAATTATTCTCTGTGCCAAACCAATTTTCTTGCTTTAATTTTTTTTGGCCACAGAGAGGTTGACGTAGCCTTTAAGAAGTTGTCTGCTTATTTCTACCTGTGCCTTACAGCAGCCATCGTTCTCATACTTCTACCCTGGTTGGGATTCTTGCTTCGACAAGAACCACTCCGCTGGGGCGTGTTCTTTGTGACTGCAACAAGAACAAGAGTAAGAACCCTATCATCTCTGTGACAATGGCTCCTTTTCAGTCTTGGTGATAATTGGAATAAAAAATTACTCGAACATGAAGCTTCCAGTTGTGGAATTGAAAAGTAGAGTTCCAAGCTGTATCCCTCTTGAGCAGAAGCACCCCCTCGTCGGTTGAAAAGAGCCACGGTGGTGGGAAATGTTCATTTTGTTGGTAGTGACGCGACCATGTGCATGGCAGTCGTTTGTGAACCTGCAAAGGAGCCTCCGTTGCTTGGAAAAGTATGCCCTCTGTTGGTCCCCCTCAGGGGGGATTAGAACTGAAAGGACAGCGTTATAGAAATTACTACCAACTTTCTTGGCGTGGGGGGATTCTTTTTCAGATGAACAAATTAAGACAACTGCTTTTCAAACAAAGTTCCATTTTAGCCCCTGGACTGTAGATCTTGTTACCCCATTGCCGATAGGCTCTGCAAAATTAAACTTCTTAATGTGCTTTTTGGCTTCAGGATGCTAAGTTTACATGGTGTATTAAGCTAGCTTCAAACTACCTCTTCACAAAATGCCAAAATTGCACCTCATTTAATGTGCCAAAGGGTACTTAAATGGCACTGGACTGGCACCTGAACTTACTATTCAACTTTCTAACTCTTGCCCGTAGAGTGTCCTTATACCAGAGGCCATATTGTCAACATCCAAACTTGTCAAATCTTGATTTTTATTAGGTTAGCTGTGTGGGTATCTACCCCTTTGATTACATGTTGAATATCGGCTCATCAGAATTTCTCTCCTTTGTTCCAGATGCTGCTGTTCTGCCTGTGGCTGCTTTTAGTTATTGGAGCAGTGGGCGTGGTCACACTTTGGGGGTCCTCCTCCACGATTGTCAGGAAGTACTTCCACCTCGTGGCCATCTGTATCTACGTCCCTGGTATCCTGTCTGATGTTCCCCTACTTCACCTAGCATCAGCGGGAACCCTCTTTATCTTTGTGATATTAGAGGTTGGTTCGTCGATCCTTCCTCAATGATTTTTGTATTCAAACTGATGTACACCTGTGTCCAACTTAGCTTATTTACAGCTTCTCTTCATTCTATCTGACTTATTTACTATCCAGTTTCTCAGGATCTTCCGCGTATGGCCCGTCGGTGACATACTGCACAATGCATTCACCATGTTCGTAGATGACCAAGACTGTGGCATTGCCATCCTGACGCACATCTACCTGCTGCTCGGAATGGCCCTACCCGTCTGGCTATACGCAGAGGTCAGAGATCAGAGTCAGACTGGTATGGCATTCATGTTAAAATAGACTTCTATTTATCATGATAATAAATGTTTGAATCTTTTTTCATCTTTTTGCTGAGATTATCTTGGCTATTGGCTGCAGTTATTGAAACCTCAGAAGAGCTAGAACACCCCAGTGCCTTGTCTGAAAATTTTGGACTAAAGTACGACTGGCATCCGTCCAACACTCTGTTATCACTGAATTAACGAACAAGGTTTTAGTTCACTGTGCTCAGTATTGATCTGTGAGGTACATGCAGTCTCTGTTTCTACTTATTATCTCTTCAGTTATGCCACCAGAACACTGGTCTGAACACTTGTCTGAGCAGACAAGAGTTCCTGTGGAATTTTTCACATATTGCCATTAATGTTCAGAAATGTCCACAGGGTGTAAATCACCTTTGATTTCCCTGCCTCACCGATTCTGAAATTTGTGAACTTGAATGGTAAAATGCAGATATTTCTTAGCGGAATCGAAGAGTACAGGGATTACATTTCAAACCATCTGGCGTCAATATTGATAAGTTGTCTTCATTAATCTTCCATGGTATGCATGCATTAGAGCTTCTGTAACCATGTTCTTTTGCAGGCATTTCACTGGCCATTTACAGTGGTGTTTTATCCCTCGGTGCTGGTGACACGGCAGCGTCTGTTGTAGGCTCCCTCTACGGCAAGACCAAATGGCCAGGTAGCTAAGCATTTCACACAATCTCAAAGACCCCCTTTTCGAAAACAAATTCAAGCTGCACGGATGATAGAGAACTCTAGTTGATGGCATAATTGTAATTCTATAACTGGGCAAGTGCGGGTGCTTGCTATACTGCGCTGCGCTACACTACAACAAGCCGTTTGTTTTTTATCAATGGTGCACACACAATACGGTGCCACTCATCCAATGGCCTTACTTCAACCATTCTCCAAATCCTATCGACACCCACTTTTCGTTTGTTGGTTTGTATCTCTCACTCCAATTCAGGCCTCTGCCATCTGATGCAATTATTTTTATGTCAGTGGTTCCCTTTATACTTAATAATGAAAAAGACTATTGATAACCAGTGCTGCAACCTTGCCTTGGGCATGGTTCCAAAATGGTCGACTAGATAGTCCAGCCATCCACCATTCGTGGGATATTTTCAACTGTACTTGTTGCTGGAACTTGCCTGTTGTTTTCTGAGTATTTGTCACACTTTATGCAAAGTGTGGAGCTTCAGTGCCAGTAGCCTGGAATTTTAAATAAGTTATTCAGGCTAAAGATGTATCGAGTGTGTTTTAATTATGAAAAATATCACTTGAATGACAAGATTCATTTCCACTTTTACCGACAGGCAGTAAAAAGACTCTCGAGGGGACATCTGCCGCCATTTTGTGTCAGCTCCTTGGTTGCTGTATGCTAGTCTACCTGGATCCACGTCTTGCTGCTCTTAACAGATGTCGAGCTGGAATCATATGGGCGGTTACCCTGACCTCTGTCTTAGAAGCTGTCACCACACAGATAGATAACCTGGTCTTGCCTGTGTTTATGTATTCACTGTTGCTCAGCCTGCAGTGACAATTACAAGGGCTAGGAATCATGATTACCAGTCCTCCTCTGGCCAAGGACAACAATAAATATTAATTTCCAATATGCCAAAAATAGAATTTTGTCTCCCTTGGCGATGAAGTGCTTTGACAATTTTGCAGAGTGGCAATTGTTTAAAAGAAGAGGTGTCTTCAGAAAAGGTTGGGGCCATTTTGATCATAATTTTAATGTTTTCAGTTGGGAAACATGGCCTATTGAAATAAGTGATATTTTAGTCCAAATATTCTTGTGAAGGCAGTGTTGTACAGTTGTTTTAACAGGTAGTGAAGCTTACTTAAAATAGTTGTAAATGCACACGTTTCACAGGTTTTATGAGTTATGAAATTATAAATGCTAATGTAAGATGACCGAGGCACCCATTATCATGGTGTTCTAAATACATTTAATCAGAGAAATTGTGTTTTATTTTTGTACCAGAAAGAGGAAAGATATTGAATAAAATCTTGTATTTGTGAAGAGGATATTATTGTAATCATACAGGAGGGATATTGAAAACGGAATGCAAATGAGTTTGATTTACATGCCGTGTATGTTGTCTATATAGGTTACCATATAGTACATGTTCATTGTTGCATTTAGAAATGAGAGAAAAAAATTAACCTCAAAACCTCAGTCCAGCCACACAAACTGAGGCCCCAAAATCCATTGGTTTGGGAACCGCTACGAGACAACCCCAAATAATGCACTCATACGTGAATGCATCCCTGGCCGTTTTGTCTGTGCGTGCGATCGACAGTGCCTTAAGCTTGCATGCATGTTACAATATCCGGTTCGTAAGTGACGTCGTCAAAAAGGACGCACCACGATTTTCAGGCTCCCATCGCTGAAGTTGCGCGTTAACTTCCGGTTCCAAGTCAACGGCGATCATCCGGTTCGTACCCGTAAGTACAGTGACTTCGTCACAAAGGCGGACGTGCCACGATTTGCAGGCTTCCCATTGGACGATCGCTGAAGTTGCGCGTTAACTTTCGGTTCCATGGTTCCATGGCCGTTTTCCAATACTCGAGTTGGGCTCCACTCTCAGGCTTCAACTTTTTTTTTTTTTACTTCCTGGCTTTGAGGTTGTGAGCGCAATAGTAAGTCTGATAGTGCCACAAAACATCAAGTAAGATGCAAAAGAGCCACACATTAGAGTACTTCAATTTAAGTTAAACGCTTCAGGCCCACAATCGGGGATTAGTTTCCTTCACGAATCCTCCGACGGAGCGAAGTTGAGTAATTGGAAAACGGCCCATGTAAACGGCGATCAATGCACGTGCGGTGGGAGTGGTTTAAACTTAAGTGACGTCACACTTACGAACCGGGTAGCTGCCCCTCTTGAGGCACCAAATACGCGCCTTTAGAATTTAACAGTGCAAATTTAGACCGAAATAGCGCTGCCTGTTGACTATCGTGAAGAGGTTGGCCTCCGTTTTTTCACTGGAAATTCAAGATTATGGCCAGAATATCACTTTTTGTTTCAATTTCACGGGGGTTAGCCATGAATTTTTTTTTTGTTCTCCTTCGAACGAAGGTACCCCCAAAATAGCAGTAAAACTAAGCGCTCAATTCTGAATGTAGCCGCCTGCCTCTATCCAAAATAGGTCCGCAAAGTGGGGCTTTTTGTGAAAGAAATACCCCAAACTGGAAACTATCAGTCCAAAATTTGGGATTTAAAGAAACATTTCTATGATACTTCCTGATTATGGCATGTCTTATTGCAAAAACCCCGTGGGATCACGAAATATTAATAAGCTCGCGCGCAGAAATACAACCATTTGGTGGAATGCACCCTTGAAAGACAGTGGGCGCAGTTCTTCCGGGGTATAGACTGTACTATTTCCAGGGAAGGAAATTGTTTACAATTTATTGCTTACAGGATTAAACGAAAATTATTTCAAATACTTTCAGAAAGTTTTAAGCTTACTTTTACGTGTTAAATGTGGTGAAGTACTGAAGTGAAGGAGAAATTGGCAATTAATTGTTCAGTTGGGGGTAACCGTAATGGAGATCAATAGGGGTAACATAAGTTCGTGGCTGACCGCCCCCTAGATTCGAAATAGAATGACCTGACAACAGGGTCGGCGCGTCATAGGATACAAAATGGCAGCCCCCTCAACTGCATCTGGTGTTATCGCGTGATGTGAATCAAGAACAAGAACTAAGGTTTCTGCTAAAATCAGGTCTCATATTTGATCTATTCTAAGTTTACGTTTACTCTGAGAAAAGCCATTTTTACGTTTAATCTTTTTGGAGCCTGTAAAATTTCTTGGTCTAAGTTACTAAGTCAATTTTGAGTCACTCCGCGTGGAGGGCATGGCAGGCCATGCTGCAGGCCGTGTGCTGCTGCTACAGACTTCAGTAGGCCTGATATGGGCCTATTACAGTGTTAGGCTAACTGTTTTAGAGGATGAGCTGCTACAGAATTAGGCCTATCATTCCAGCTTAGTCCCAACAACTGAACAATCATCATGGGGCCGCACGGACATCAGGGAGTTTCGCAATATGGCGGGTAGGCTAGCAACCGATGAAAACAACTGCAGTGAACATGCGCGGCATAAGTACTGATCAAACAAAATTGTGTAATCTGACCCTCTGACTGGGTGGTGCCATGCGTACATTGCATGCCGTAGGCACTGTTTTAATCGGTTTATTTTGCGAGAGTTCCGGATGTCCGCGCTGCCCCACATTGAGTTCCCACACAGGCTTAGGCCCTACCTCCCAAATCTGACCTGTGCTGCCCAAGGGCAAGGTCGTCTTTTTTGCTGTTGTCATCAGTATGTTTTGCTGGATGTTGGTAATTTCAGCACTTAATTTAGTTTCAATATTGCTCATGATGTTGGAAATTTGTTAAGTTCTGGATGTCATCGGCATGTTTCCAGCTCTGGGTCTGCCCGTCATCGGTCCAGCCCTTGGACCTTGTCACCCACAAGGAATATTCTTACTTTCGCTTAAGAAATAGCATAATAAGAAATTCAGCTCGGATTAATAAAACTTACTTTTCTGAAACTTTACTCTTTTAGGATTTTTAATGAAAAAAACAAAATGAATTCACCGAGACCAAAGTCCTCTAAGGTAAAATCCCCCCAAGCAGAGAACCAATCTCGTATGGGTGCAGGACGGCCAAAAACCTCAGGCGGTAGAGCCCAGACTGGATCCTCCAGACAGACTAAACAACCTTCAGCTGGAGCAACAGGGGGGTCTCGCTCCCAGCCTACCAGAACCCAGCCCCAGCCAGCTGCCCCAGGCACCAGGGCTCTGGTACCACGAGGCTCTCATGGCATAGCAGGTCCAATGGGAGTCTTCAATAATCCAGACAAGCGGATTGCAATGACCAAGCACAATGGCTTGCTCCATCCTGAAGGTAACATGATTAGGATACCCAGACAGGTGCACGTCCTAATAGATTGGTGCTTGTTCTTACCTGCCTTTTATTCCCAGTACCATTGTGCAGTAAATACATTGTGTCTGGACCCCTCCCTCAGTTTTCAATGAACTGTCGTGAACTTGCTTCTCATTGCACTTTGCTTTAGTCAGAGGAAGATTCCACCAAGATCAAAATGTCAGGCTCTCAAAATTTGTTTTAATTCTCACAGGAATCAGTCAAAATTTGCAGGGAAAAGTTACCTTGAGACAATTCTTTTTACCTGCATTTAGTGTTACAGACTTTCAGTTACATGATTTCATTTTCTTATTAAAACGATTATGAAAAGAAGATCAGAAGCTAAAGTTGGGCACAACAGAGCTTGCAAGACGGGACTTCTTGTCCATTTTCAGGTTACACCATGCGACCAGTTATCCCAGCTGAGAAGGCAGAGCTGGTGTCCGTCGCTCGTGCCATGAATCGAGAAGAATTTGGACCACGCCTTAAGAAACTGTTTGATCCTGAGACAGAGGCGGCCACTGAGGCAATACAAAGTGGTAAAATGCTGGTTTGAAGGCTTAGATTGTTAAGTTAAATTCAATAAGAGTTGACCTGTTGAGTAGTGTCTTTTCTAGATACTTGTTCAGTTTTGCTCATTGGATTGTCATTTGCCATTGTTGTGAGCATGTTTATGGAAACACAGTTGTTTATAATTTTGTCTATTTTGTTCAGGGGTGTATATCGGTTGGCGCTGCCCAGAATTTACCTGGGATTGCATTCGTGTTGGGAGAGAGTCAAGATGCTTCTGTGGACACATACTAAGTGAACATGCACCCTATAATGGTGAGTTCTCGATTATTGATAAAAACTCCCTTCGTTTCCGTTTGGTTCGCAATTATATCCGTGGTTTAACAAGTTCCATAAAAGAAGACTGTGTTCCATATGAAAGGGGAAAGAAGACCTAGTGGTTTGGATGTGTGACTCATGACCAGAGGGTCACTAGTTCCAATCCACTTGCTGGCAATAGATTGTGACCTTGATCAAGTCACTTCACCCCTGCTTGCCTCTCTTCACCCAGGAGTGTAAATGGGTAACCGGGCATTAGCTGGTGAGCCATCTGCAATGGACTGGCATCCCTCATCCGGGAGAGATAGGAATATTCTTGGATGTTTCTTGCCAAGGAAATCTTGGATGAGTGCTGGCCCGATGAGCCATAGTGGACAGATTTCCTTGTGTTCCAAACTGAAGGACTTGAAAAAGTGATTGCACAAATCAGTTTTGAGGATCAGATTTGTTGGATTTGAAGGGGGTGTGGGAGGGATTCTTCATTTGAACAAATCAACGTAAAATGTTGAGAGCTTTTAAAATGTGAATTGTTTTAGGGGATAGATCAGTGAAGTTACCATATGTGATTGCGGTCGAAAGAACTCAGCACGTTTATATCAAATATTTTTCCCTCCTCCAGGTCGAAGTGTCTGCGTACCTTGCCGACATTGCCCCTGCAAGGCATTCGCCTTTATCCCCGGCAGACCGGAGGACATCGGGGAGTTTTGGTTCCAACGTCGGAGGGACTTTGATCCAACAACGTGGCGGGCCAAATGCCGCTGCAAACACACCCACGAAGAACACGACTGTACTGGGATCAGGAGATGTAGAATGAGAAGTACATTCTTTTTCAGTGCATTGAGATGTAAATGTCATTTTGTTCGAAAGTGGCTTGTGGGATCCTTTGACTCTTTCTTCAGCTTGTTATTTGAGAGGTGAAGGAGTTGCTGTTTTTAGGCCAAGGTTTTAGGCCTCCTTTTCTTAATCCTCATTCAAGTTTACTTCATTTTGCAACATATTTTGACATTTTGTTTTTCACAAAGTATATAGCCGAAAATGTAAGATCAAGATTCGTTAGACAAGATGGCAGAACATGTCAGCAAAAGAGTTACAAAAGTCTGTGTGGCATCTTGGAAAATATACCATCTCATTAAAAGGCCGCTTCCTCTCCCGTTTATGAAACCCAGACTAGAACTTTGTTTGTCCTACTTTGCTAGAAAATGTACAGATAATGTGGAGGAGTGTGGCCACTTTTGAGGGCTTTTGCTAGAGATGACTGCAACCACACCTCTGCGGCCATGCCTGGGGATTGAAACCGCTGAACTTCCATAAACTGTGACAACTTATTTCTACTTTCTCTTAGGTTGTGGATGTAGTGGATTCAATTCTAACTTCCTCTGCGCGGCATGTGACAGACACTGGGAACAACATGTGACGGTATTCGAAACGGAAGCTGACCGACATCAGAAAAAAATCCCATATGGCAAGTTCACGTACTGAGTCTTTTGGCAGTTGCCTTGGTGACTTGAAACACGGAATGTACTCTCATGTTAGACCAAAACATTATTATTGGTTGGGTGGAGTTTAATATATTACGTTGTTGGAGACTGCCAAAGCTTTTAGAACCTGATATGTTGAAAAAAAGGTCAGAGCATGGGAAAGATAAAATTCAAAGTATGGCTCTGAATAAGTCTTACATTATAATGAATGACTATGACAAACATTGTGTGATCTTCATAAGAGTGTTTCGTTAAATTTCATTTGAATTATTGGACTCAAGAATTGCCCTTTCAACCCACTTATCTACCCCAAATACTCTGTACTATCATTACCTAGTGCATTATGTCACTATTTCTGTTACAGCTCAATGAATTTCTTGTTTAACCTAGCTTTCCCATGTTATTGGGGTTTAAGGAGGTTTTTTGGGGGAAGGAGTTGATGGATCATACACCCACCCGATATGCTGTGTGACCTGCAGTTACCCATATAAAATCAAAAGAGTACAAAAAAGACAGAGCACCAGTCATTTTGATCCCAGCTGAATCTGTTTTGAAGGTAGAAAAGATAAAAATAGACAAAGTCAGGAATTTGAATTCATGTATACTTCAGTCGTCCTTCAAATGTTTGCCTCACTTTCTGTTTCATAAGGGTCCCTTACTCTGTCGTTTCCATAGGCGAGGACTACCTGCCTTTTGCCGAGATGCCCAACCTACGCAATATGGCCCTGACAGGAGTAGACAGTGACCCGGGCATCTACAGAGACCTCGTCGAGGGTCAGGGTAACATCCCCAAGGGCCGGCCAGCCATTGGGCAAGACACCCCGGTCAAACCGCCCGCAAAGAGCGGATTCAACCCCGTCTGGGACTGATAGGGCTCAGTCACCCTGCTGTACATGATTGACCAGGCATACTTTGAATACCACGGAGGAATCAGTGTCTCAACACACCCATTTATTAAGCCACTGCCAAAGTAGCTGACTGTGGCTTACAAGTCCATAGGATGTAGCTACATCAATGCTGGCTGGTAGCTTCCATTAGGAGCGTGTGATAGTCATTTCTTTCTTGGCAAGTACTTGGCCTCGCTCAGATGTAGAGTTGGAGATTGCCCAGCATAGATCGTTTGTTTCGACATCCAGTGACCTTTCACTTTGACATTCCCCGATGGCCCCTTTTTATGTTGGAAAGCTCTGTGTTGGATTTTGCATGAAGTGACTGCTATGGAACAGAGGCTCCACACATTATTATAATTATCACAGTGCTTACCACCATTGGTGGGGGCCATTTTAAATGACCAGTGATAATGTTAACGCAGTCAGAAGATTCGCTTGTATCATTTTGTTGTGGATGCATACTTGAGAATGATAGAACCATCAGTTCTATGTGGAATTTGCATGTTGTAGCAGTGTTGTGGTGGGAGTCCATCACAAGTCCCCGTAAGTCCCTCACAAGTCCATCACAACTCCCCGTATGTCCCTCACAAGTCCATCACAAGTCAATCAGTCAGAAGCCAATTCATAAGCTATTCAAATGAGCTGTGACAAAAGTATTCTTTTGTCATTGTTCACCCTGTTACGTATGACTAACCCTGTGAGAGGACTCGTGACTGGACTTGGGATGGACTCAAATACAACACTGTGTTGTGTCGCAACTGATGCAGTTTCAGCGAAGCTTTGGGTTACCTTGCCACTAAACCACACTTTACAGAAAGACCTGAGATTGTCACCTGAAGCATGGATGTCTGCGCTTAATTAAGATATTGTCACCTAAAACTGTGAGGTTTTCTAAGGAAGTGTGAAATGTACTTTTGAAAAAAGCTTGAAGTGTTATTGGGTACTTTTTGATAAATCTGAATATTCTACCTAAATAATATTAAAAAGTTAGTTTATTTTTGCATGTTCATTGTGAATGATTCTTGTGTCATTTTTGTGCATGGTCTGTGAGACCGTTGATTGAATCTGAATATTTTATTAAATAAAAGTTAGTGTATTTTATCGTTGCTTGTTCATATTTGTGTTAGTTTGCTATTGTGATGGGGGAGGGTTATCAGGTGAAATGTTTGTTTTGAGACAGGTCAGTGAAATGATTTCTTAGAATTGTGGTACATTGGAAGTTAATTCTGGAAATTGAAACCAGAACTGTTAGGCTAACTTTCATGTGCTCTTTACGATAGGCCACCTCCATACAAGTGCCCCACCCCTTTGAGCCGCGTGCTAGTGAATTGCCTTTTTGCCCGCTTTGCAACAAATTAAATGCGCGTTCTGTCGCCACAATTATCTGCAGCTTTGGCGTTCCATAATTACCGAGCGCCGCCTATGTACAAAATGGACAACTAGCATATGCACGACTAGTCAAATAAAATGGCCGACGTCTTTGCAAACCGCGTAGGCCAAAATGCATAGGCCAACATGCATATGGATTTTGTCCTGTCACATTCGCGCAAGAAATAAGCCGGTAAGTAAACCTTTTCAAAAATCGTTAGTCTGGTGTGATTGTGGCATGCTACAGACCCCTATCTAGGACTAGTAGGAGCCTCATGACGGGTGTTGCCGGCCCATGATGATATGCAGCAATTGCATGAAGCCCACACAAAAATCAATGTTATTGTCAGCTGGGGAGGAGGTGTTTGGTTTAAGGCCATGGAGGATGTGTTCTTATTCCTCTATGGTTCGGCCTACCCTTGACCACCATGGAAGAGTTCCATATGTGGACGCCCGTAATTATTTCCTACAGTGGCCTTTGTTTTGTATTAGCCATCAGAAAGCAAAAACATGTCCAGAAAAGTTCAATTTTAACAAAATGTTTAATAGAGGTAAGAATTTTTCAGACCACTCTTGCTTGTACAGACCCCAAGCAGATCACAATTAATGGTACGGTGTTAATGGTTATGGTGAAGCTGTCTTCGTATGTGGAACTCTGCTCCTCCGAGATTCTCTTGGAGTGGGATAGTGTGTTCCCCTCTATTTTAAATCTTGGTTACATGGTCATAGACAGCGTGACCATCATGACCATCATGATCAGTTTTGACCATGATGACGCCCATGTGGGCCTGTACTGTGTACGTGTATGGGATAACGGGAATGGTGATCGTTCAGAAATTTTGGAGAAAAAGTGATGGCAGTTTTGAAAATTGCCACCGGCCTAATTGGGAAAAATGCAGGGAATGTGTTTCATGTCGTGCTACCACCTGTCTTCCTTAATATGACTTAAACACTACCAAAACTTGTAAAGTTGACAAAGAAACACTAATTAAGGCGAGGAAAATCTCAAGTTTTCTTACAAAGTTACTTCCAGAACTGGAAATACACGTAGGCCTGTTAGAAAATATTGCTGATGTAGGGCCTGTTTGTTTCACACGTCTGGATCTTGATCAGTGAGTCTAATGCTGGTTCACACCATCCACGATGCGGGTTTTGGTGTCTGTAAACCAACGAGATCGCTGATCGTGAACAAGATCTGTGTGAACAAACTCGGCCGTTGGCTACCCTAATGTGGCGCAGTCTCTAATGTGCCGTACATTGATTTTTCACCACTCGTTCCTTGCTAGAGCAACATTTTTACTTCAAATTTCATAAAAATAGAAATTTCATTAAGCTGTCAACATTCTTGTCCCTTCTCTAGAGTTAACATACTTGTACTTGCTACAAATTTCTCATGCCACTCATCATTTCTTATGTCGCCCAAGTTTCCAATCTTGTTTTGTTTTGTTTTTAATTTTTTTTGATCTGTTCAAGTGCTGCATGTTTGGGAGCATTCTGCTGAAATGATGCTACCATTTGTGAATTCCGGGCAAAATTTCATGACAGACACTGAAATTGTTCACAAAATTTCAATAGCATGTGTTAATAGAAAATAGTGCCAGCATTTAATTAAATACATTTGAAGTTTCTCAACAAAGAGGTATGGCTATGCTGCATGAGGAAAGTCAATGGAAACGTTATAGTGGGCCACATTAGGGAACTCTACTTTTTTAGTCTAAGTAACTAGGTCCAGTAAACATGCTCTCATGCTTACTCTGCACCCTGCACATTGCAATCATAGAAATGATGTCATCACTACTACAAACTAAACTTGTATAAGCCATTTTGTTACAGCTGTAACACCAAAAAAAGCATGATGCCCTTAAACATGCCCATGAAGTTGAAGTGGTTGGAGCATCTAAACGCAACATGGGTGACGGAAGACTGGGGCCAGGTAGCAAACAGAGATGGCGCTTTGGAGTTGTACGACCGCCTGGTCACCAATAAAGAGGTGATTAGCACCCCCCGGCAGGCATTGCACCTCCAGGGACCCCAACTGCCGGACTACGAGCGTGAGCCACCATCAGGCGAAGAGCAGGAACACTTCCTGGAGGCCCTGCTGGCCAACCAGCTCAGCCTGGCCCGGGCTGTCTGCTCCGAGTCTCCCTTCGCCTCGGCGCTTCAGAAGCGGCTGGCCGTCCTGCGTCGCCTCTTCCACGCCATCTCCAGCAAGTTCCATGACAAGGAGAAGGTCAAGCAGCAGCTGCGGTTGCAGCAGGCCCACGCCGGCGCCGCCGACCCCAAGGCCGCCCTGAAGCAGGTGGCCTTCGGCACGGACGCACTGGTGGAGATGGGGGTGCGGACGGGGCTCAGCTTGCTCTTTGCCCTCCTCCGCCAGAGCTGGTCACAGGCTCCGCCCACCGGGAACCCCAGCATCTGCAATGACGTCCTGCAGACAGCCATGGATGTGCTCAACTCACTGCCTCCGCTGTCTCTGGCTAACGAGAGCAAGATCCCTTCCCTGGGCACAGAGTGCCTCAAGCAGGTCACGACATTCCTTAAATCTGCGACGATGCCAAATTCCGGAGCAGACCCTTACGGCAAGCAGTTATCCTGCCAGCTTGTGATTGGCCTAGCAGCTCAGCGTGGGTCATTGCAGCATCTCTTGGACTGGGTCGAGATGGCCCTGGGGTCTTCTGCGGCAGTGAGCGGTGGTACATGTACCTCCCAAGTGGGTGTGGCTGAACGGAATGACAAGCCCAAGTATGGAGTCATCTCCTTCGAATTTTTCACCAACGTGCTGGGTCAAATGCGCAGAGCTACAGTAAGTTGACATTTGTACATTATAAAATGATCCAAGTGTACAATGCAGCCATAACCCACAAGATGCAGTGGTAATGTCACAAAATCTTGTTAGGTTGAGCATGTTAGGGGTCAGGTTGGAGTAGTGTTTCCTCTCCTTTGACCTCTCTGAGTTCAATTCCTGGCCCAGGCACACATACTTTGATTTTTGGTGGCCATCTGATTCAGTGGCTTTTATCCAGAATATTATTCTGGGTTTTCGCCCCACCTCTAAAACTGTAACTGCTTCTCATTGTCTCCTCTTTCTTCAGGTTTATGAGTTACAGTATCAAGGCTTTAGAGGAATCTTTGGTCTCACAACCAGACATGAATAAAAAAAAAAGGGTTGGGGCAATTTGTTCGTATTCCTCTATTGATGCTGATGGAAGAATGAAAAAATGATAAAATGGCTGGGAAATTTAAGCATAACATTTAAACCTAATAAAGAGCAACATTTATCAGCACTGTCAATGTTTTATGCTTCTGCTGGGAAAAGTCTTCAGTGTCCATGTCAGAATAACTTAAAACAATTATGGTCACAGCCAAATTATGTTCAGAGACAGGAAGGCTTTTGATCCTCAACCTCAAGTTCTGTCTGTCGGTTTTTCTGACTTCTTTCAGCCTGTTTGATCAAACAAGCGTTGTTGATGCTCTTGTTGCAGGGGTCATCAGCGGACAGAGGCTCTGTCCTGTCAGAGTTGAAACAAGAAGACGGCCATTGTCCACTCTATCAGGCAGCATTGTGTCTCATCGAGGAGGTAATATTTTTCAGAACATAAGAGTTCTTACCTCGTGCAAAAATGTGAAAAATGTTTTCTCTCTTGTATTTTCATTTCTGACAAAAGGGATTGTATTTCACACTGGGAAAAGTTGAGCTGTAGAGTGGTTCTAGTCGTCCAACAATATGTTGGCAAAATGGGTATCTGGATACCTTTTGGCTGCACTGTAAGCCATTTTGGACACGTTGTGTTACACAAATGCATGTTAAAGCATTACACCTTTAAGTTACCATAGCAGCTTGGATATCCTGTTTTTCACAACGATTTTGCTAAAGTCCTTTTGTCTAATCTCTAGCTTGATATAAAATTGACATGAAATATTGAAACTACCGGCATTGAGAGAGCTCTTCGACCTTACGAGCAGGGCTTAAAGTATTATTTCAGTTCATGTATAATATTCTGTGGCTATTTTGCTGTAGAAATCAAATGCTTTTTGATCAAATTTAATCTCTTACACTGACTTTGGCTATTTGTCAACATTTATAAGGTTTTATATATATAAGGCCTAAACTGGTTAGAGGTTACTTAGAGAACCTCTGATCTTGATGTGCAAAGAACACAGGTGCTGGCAGATTCAGTAGTTAATTTTAGAGACCAACATAAGGTTCACTAGTGCCGGTGAGGAAGTTTAGTTTTACCGTACGCAGAAGCTCTCTGCTAAGTGAGACATGAAAGAGTGGATTTAATGTCAGCCAGTCCTTAGACACATATATATTTGGGATGTGTGGTGATAAAACAGGTGTCTCGTCTGGCCATGGAGTACGCTCGCACCTGTGTCTGCCCCAACGAGAGAAAGCACAACAACCTGAGCGTGTCGGAGAACAGTGAGGTGTACGTATGGGGAAGTAACAGCAGCCACCAGTTGGCTGAGGGGAGTCAAGAAAAGATCTTGCAGCCCAAGATAGCCGGTCTGTTTGCACAGAGCCAGCAGGTAATGGAGGCTATGTTGTTAAATGTCTGAGCCGGGTGTTAAATCGAAGATCTCACAACCTCCTTAGAATGTGTGAAAAGTCATATTAAATGTGGAAGAATGAGAACCGTTTTGAAGTGATACAGAGTACCAAAGTGTGGCGACTTTTTGAACCAGGAATTGTAGTGCAAACGAATGGAGTACGCACGCGTGTTGGTTCATGCGCTGGTTCTCACGCTAATGCCTTTTGCACATAAAATTGTACGTGTAATGTATTCACTTCGGTACTCAATGAGCAAACTGATACCGTATTTCCAGAACCAATGAAATGCTACCCCTAGAAAGGCAATGGCAAAATTACTTTAATAGCCATTTTTATAATGGTCTATTTCATGCATAACGGGAATCGAATTATAATGTCTTGTGAACTTGATTGAAAGCTCCACCATAAAACCCTGCTGGCACAATCCATGCTTATTTTCCTTTGAGATGAGGCACAATCCATGCTTATTTTCCTTTGAGATGAGGCACAATCCATGCTTATTTTCCTTTGAGATGAGGCACAATCCATGCTTATTTTCCTTTGAGATAAGGCACAATCCATGCTTATTTTCCTTTGAGATGAGGCACAATCCATGCTTATTTCCCTTTGAGATGAGGAAATTACTCATATTTACATCTCTGATGCTTGAAAACATATCTTGAATCATTTTTTTTTTACAGGTGGAAGCAGGCCAGTACTGCACATTTGTTATCTCAGCCGATGGCACCGTCAGGGCCTGTGGCAAAGGTAGCTATGGCAGACTAGGCCTGGGTGACTCCAACAACCAGACACAGCTGAAGAAGCTCAACTTTGAAAGCCATGTTATCTCCAAGATATCATCTTCCAAGGTATAAGATGATAGTGTAAGCAGAGGGAGCTAGGGCCGTGTCCGAAACGGGCTTCCAGAGCTATGGCTAGGTCTATTGTCTACGCATCTCCACGCATTTCTAATGGAACGAAGACCTAGACCTAGCTCTAGACAAAAGATTTGGATGCAGCCTAGGAGGGGAAACATGCCAGTATAACTTGAGGATTTTCTAAACAAATACTAGTGTTGGAGAATGACAATTGGAAAACCAGACTCAGATGACAGAAGGATCGCGTTCCTCTAATAAGCAGCGTTGTAGTTGAGATCATCCCAAGACTGTCACCAGACCAAATATAAGACCAGTCACAAGTTGAGACCAGTGGCAAGTAACAGTGACGTACATGTAGGAATGCTTTTGTTGCAGCTCATTTGAGTAGCTTGTGGCCTAAATTTAGACTGGAGGACTTGTGTTGGTCTTGTGATAGCCTTGTGGGGTCTAATAATGGTGTAAAGAGGATATCGAATATCAGGTCGTTGGGGTCGATATTAAGTTAACTTAAAGGATTTTTTTATCGAGTATTGTTAATCGAGTACTTTGATGCTCGAGCACAATTTTTGGATGTCGAGTTCCAAGTATTTTGTAGCCCGAGTACAAGAACTGTAGTTCGAGTACGAGTACTTTGACGTCAAAGTACGAGTACTCTGAAAAAGGTACTGGAGTAGTACTCGAGTAACGAGTACTACAACACTGGAGGTCTCGACTACAGATGTGCAGTCAGGGAGGTTCCCAATTGTCAGAGCGCTAATGAATGTCCCCAAATAGTCATTACTGGTTTCAGTTTGAAACACCCACTACTCATCTCTGAACTGTGCATGGAATAGTGATCCATGTGTGTGTGTTACTAACTTGGGAACAGCTTGTTCCTAATAGGAATACAGGAAATTTTCCATCAGGTATGTGCATTGTTCAATAGAGGAGCATTCCAATGATAACAGGAAGTTTCCCTTACCACATGGGCAGAGTTCGAGTGAGAACCATTATTGACTACTGGTTGGTTTTTTCCCGGGTAACCTGTGCACCAAATAAATTCAGGGTACCAGGCAAAATAGACCAATGTGTGATAAATGGTCATTGAACCTATCCTGGAATGGTGTTGGAGTAAAATATATATTTTCTCTCATGGTGCAGGGTTCTGATGGCCACACACTCGCCCTGACATCGGAGGGCCAGATCTTCAGCTGGGGCGATGGTGATTACGGCAAGCTGGGCCATGGCAACACCTCCACGCAGAAGTACCCCAAGCTGGTACCCGGCGTCCTGTCCAGCAAGGTGGTGGTGTGCGTATCGGCCGGCTACCGTCACAGTGCCTGCGTCACCGAGGACGGACAGCTTTACACGTGGGGGGAAGGAGATTACGGGAGACTGGGTGAGTTGTCCCCTGGCAGTAAGGTTTCTCCTCATCTTCCTCTTACATGATCACCCTGCCCTCAACCAGTTGAACCTATGTGCTAGTGGCCCAGTGGTTCTGGTTTGGGGCTCATGTGTGATGGCACCTGGGCTAGAACTGCACAGATTCCATGGTGCTCATGTTCCTTAGGCAGATGCGCAGCCACAGATGCCTCTCTCCACCCGGATATGTAAATGGGAACCAGCGAGGATATAAAAAATTGTGCTGATCATGAACTGCCGAAGAAAAACTGATTTCCTGGCCCAGTGAACGGGGATCGTAGTTGTGAAGGTTTTTGATACTTTCGTGATGAATCGCTGTATTGTGACTAATCGTTAATATTAGGATTGTCATTGAAATCTGAATTGATTTAATTTGGTCATCTGGTACCTGCGTGCTATCAGATGTTTTTCACTATAGAGTAATAATTTCTTATGGAGTCCTGTACATAAGTAACAGGAGGCATTGTGTAACCTAACAACAAGGTCATTTGAAGCAGATTTGTGACAATACTTTGCTGGTTCATACACACCATTAATTGTTCAATCTACACTTTTTAAGTCTGTACACACAAGGTGAAGAGTCCGTCAAAATGCTTTGCTGTTATTGGTAAGAGACGAAGTGCAACTTACCTTTTTGTCTCACAGGTCATGGAGACAGTAACAGCAGGAACGTACCGACCTTGGTTAAAGACATCAGTAACGTTGGTCAGGTAGTGTGCGGCAGCTCACACACCATAGTTATATCACAGGACGGACGGACTGTCTGGTCATTTGGTGGCGGTGACAACGGTAGGTTAAAAACAGTGTTAATTATTAATTGTAACTCCAGAGGCATGTTTGCTTTGAACTATGAAAAGGTCGATGTTTCAGTCTCTGTTACTTTGTAGGAAACCAATGGCTCGTTCTTTGCACTTGAAACTCTCAAGGGATGTTAAGTGCCATGTTTTAACACTAGAAGGCAAAGCTGAGGATGCTATGCCATCCCCAAGGGTGTTAAAATCATCTTACCCACCTCACAATGGTCAATAAGTGTCAATAGCCTGGTTCGCAGTCATTGCATCTTGGTTTCAGACAGGGACTAGTCTATGACATCACTGTGTTGCACAAGGTTGCAGTCAACATGTGTTTTTATTGCATGGTCACACGATTGTTCTAGGCCAAGGAATATGCATACTGTAATGAAGAGAGAGGTGTATCAATAAGTTATAGTGGCAGTCCTCAATCCTTTTAAAAATCTTTCCAAAGCTCATTATAAATTTAGAAGAATCCACAAGCCCTTGGCAGGGTTAAGATGAAAGAGATTTATTAACAGCGATCATGCCCCTCCCACCATCACAAAAAGTTTCAAGTTACCAGATGTTTTACCTTTAAAAATGTATTTGTGATGTTCAGAAAGTATTTTGCCAGTGTAGTTTTCTGAATATAAGGGAATCAAACACCACAGTAAGAAGGCTTCATGCAGTTTGTACCACACATTTGAAATCCTTTGAAATCATCAGTGCCTCCTCTGGTCACCATTTTCTCTCAGTTTAATCCTCCCCCCCAGAATAAAAATAGATGGTAGCCAGTATGCCAGCAATGTTTGTTGGAACTTGTAATCTGCCAAAATACTAATATTAGTTTGCATTGGGAGACTCTGTGATGCTTGGTGGCAGCAGACACAATGGTCCTTTTTGGTTGATGTGGGCATGCACTTCCAGTTCTCGGCATGCTCGTTAGTTGTGACTGTGCGCACAACTGCAAAAAAGGGCCGGTTTGTCTGCCGCCACCATACGTCTCAAAGTCTCCCATTAACTGAAGGAAATATTTGTGTAGTTTGTACTGTTGGACAATTGAATCTTGTCCTCTACCATTCTGCAGGCAAGCTTGGTCACGGGGACACCAACCGGGTATACAAACCGAAGATGATTGAGGCCCTGATTGGTCTGGTAATCCGTAAGGTAGCCTGCGGCAGCCAATCATCTCTTACCTTGACGTCCACTGGACAGGTATCAAACATGATTAACCTCATAAGAGGTCATAAATGAACAGGACTTTGAAATAAATTGGACCTGATGTCCAGCAGGCACTTTACGCAGTTGAACAGAGCATTTTATCACATTGAAACTGCAGATTGGGCATTTAATACAAAATGTGTAAATTTACAAAATCCATTCTTTAACAATGACAGGATTTAATCGGGGTCATTCATGTTCAAAGCGAAATAAGAGTCACAATATTGCCCTGGCATAATGTTTCGACTCTCACTGTTCTATGTAGGTCTTTGCATGGGGCCATGGCGCTTGCCTAGGGTCTGGGTCGGCCGAGACAACGGCCCTCCGCCCAAAGTTAGTGGAGGACCTCCAGATGACCCGCATCGTCGACATCGCTTGCGGTGACAGCCACTGTCTGGCACTCAGTCACGGTGAGGAAGCAACATGATCACTTCAGTGAAAACTATCAAACGTTTCAAACCAAGGGCCTAATATTTTGATCCCAGCAGCATTTTCCCAAAGGCTGATGTGCTGTACAAAATTTTTCACCTTGTTCATTATTTATCAAAAGAATTTTCTCACTTCTGTAGGGGTTGAAAGTAGAGTTATAGGAAATGTAACATCCCTGGGGGGGGGAGTTGACCCATGGGTGGGGAGGTTGGAATCCAAGCTCAGACATAGAATTTCATTTGTTTCAGGCAGCAAATTTTCCATGGATCAGCTGATTTCCATTTTTTTCACTTCACACCCATGCCATTGAAAGTTAAATAACACTGTACAAAGTCTTGTAAAGATAGGAATTTCCTTGTTTTTTTGTCCAAGTCCCAGTTGCATACCTGGTTTGTTTATTGCCGGTTTCCACCTGTTTTCTCTTTCTAGTTATTGCATTACAAATACAGCTCTTTACAAGCCTTCTCCACCCCTGGTGGGAGCAGGAGAGAGCATGTTTTTACACAGCAACGACGATCCTTTAATGGGAACCTCCCTGCCTACATGCACTGGTTCACGGGCATCGCCTGCTGAACGTCCATGACCAATTTGTGTTTGATTATACAATCTTTGGCACATGTGCATGAGCCCAGTTGTCAAACTTCCAACCAGGCTGCCGCTTCAACTTGGGATGGATTGATGATAGACGGAGTTTGGAACTTACTCGTTTTTTACTAACGTCTCTGTTGTGTGCCTGATGCTGCAGATAACGAGGTCTACGCCTGGGGCAATAATGCCATGGGCCAGTGTGGCCAGGGTCACACCACGAGCCCTGTCCTGAGACCCAAGAAGGTCTTGGGCCTGGAAGGGGTCACCATCCACCAAATCTCAGCAGGGACTTCTCACAGTATCGCCTGGACTGCTCTGCCGACGGACAGGTTAGTTACAGTCATGCTTGCATGGAAAGGAAATACGCACTGGTCTCCTCAGTTGGGACTCGAGCCCACAGCCGCTCACTTGCAAGTGCAGACAGTGGTCGAGTAGCCGATCTTAGGAGGTCATAGGCTGAAGGTCTACCCGGGCAAAACTTTCCTTTTTTTATCTCTCTCTTGGTCTCTTGTTGTTGCTACATACTGTCAGAATAAACCTTGCACTTGTATTGAAGGTAAAAACTTTGAAAGAAGAAAAGTCAGAACCATTGTCATAGCCAAGCATTTGGTCAGTAACCATACATGGTATGTCACAAACCTGACTGAGGGGCATGCTTTTTACCTGACAGTGAATGCGTTGTCAAATGGAATGATGATCAACGCTTGACACTATGAGTGGTCATTGGTACCCTTCTGATCCAGCACTGGCTACTGTTTAAAGGTTTACCTGCTCTGTATTGTACTCAGTGCTGTGATCTTTGCCTAAAACAATGTTGAATGCATGTCTGGTCTCTCGGTTGAGTGAGGGGACCCTATTGCTTAACACCACACCATCCTAGCATCCAGTTCATCTTAAGTTGTCCATCTTTACTGTATCAGGCAAGTGGTGGCCTGGCACCGTCCCTTCTGCGTGGATCTCCAGGAGGGGACCTTCTCCTACCTCCGGTCCTTCCTAGAGCACTACTGTGATGGCTTCGATCACCCGAGTCCACCACCCCCCTTTCCAACAGCAAGGTAAGTCTTAAGGTACTTGATGCAAGGCAAGCTAAGAATCAAAATCTTTGCATTTACTCTCTTCCAAACCAACAGTTCTTCACAAAACAGGAGTTTATTCGGTGATAACAGTCACAAAATACATCCCTGCCTGCTTTGCAAAGCTTCCAGCAACACATCACTGACACTGACACCATTGTTTATGTTGCATACGTCAGGTTGATTCCATAAAGTTGTAGTAACAACAAATTTGACTCTTTTCCAAGTTTATAAATGTAGTTTCAAACATTAGTATGCTGCTGTGTATTTGATAAATAGGTTGCCTTCAACTGTTACTGTTAACCAGCGAGAATTTCACATTATGCTATTGAGATTCCTTTGGACCACTTCTAGGTACGGATTGACATGTAAATTCTATGTGGCATAAATTACCATTCCTAGCAGAATCGGACCATTTTGTTACATTTGAATTTTTATTTGAAAGGCAGGGGTTATTGTCAGACAGCTCTGTCCCCAGGTGCTAAACTGTCTTGTTCAGCAAAAAGTTTGGACCAAGTTATCTTCACAAGATTCCAACAGATTTAGAAAAGGCAATCATATTCAAGTATTCCTCTTTTCTTTATGAGAAGTAGGTTTCCTCATCCTTAGTTGCACAGAAACATTTGATGGCTAACTTTACTGAGACAGACTTACCAGATGCCATTGGGTTCTCTTCTGATAATGAAAGCTATCTTTTGTTTATCTGGCTAGGGAGCACCAACACTTTGTGCTACTCTGCCTCAAACTCCTCTGCACCCATCTTCAGTTGGCGCTGGCTGGGGGGCTCTCCAGTAGCATCCTAGGGAGCCAGGCCAGGCCCCTCAGGCACCTGTTGTTTCGTCTCATGGACTCCAAGACTCCCACGTCAGTCCAGAAGGTAGTCCGAACATTTCCATTGCATTTGCGACAATGACCACCGTACTTCTAAATGGCGCCAAGTGATTTTGAACAAAAAAGACTTCTTTTTTACAGTTTGCACTTTAATTCCAAAGACAGTTACTGAATTAGGATGATTTTCCACAAAAGTAGACTGTTTTTTGAGAAGCTGTTTTTGACAGTTTGAAATTATTTCTGACGAGTAACGTGATACCACTTAACTTAAATCAAACGCCTTTTGTTCCTTTTTCAGGCTGTGAGTGAAACGCTCTCCATTGGTGCACCTCTACTCCTACCTCCATTGAGGGAACGCATGGAGTTACTGCAGTCTTTGCTGCCACAGGGGCCTGATCGATGGGACAGCCTCTCCAAAGGACAGGTACAAGTCTAAACAAAGCCATGCTAGCGTAACCGTTGTGAGTGGTTAAAGCACATTCAGCGTGTAGGGAGACGGCCACATTGGCTCATAGTTCTTTATAGTTTTAGAGGGAATTCGTATTGAGGTGGTTGTACTTTTCCCCCCACCTTCCACCTCTGCAACCCAAGGGTTGAGTCCTGTCTTGGCCAGCGTGTTGATTGGGTTTTCAGTTCCGACCCGATTCCATGAGTTTTCCCTTGGAATACTTGTCCAAGGTTTTTCCTCCCACCTCCAAAATGGCCCCTAAGACTTGTTGTGTGAGATGCGGTTGTGATTGACCTTCCACCCTGATCTTATCACCTCCTCAGAGGATGCAGCTAGGCATCATCTTGACCAGCCTCCAGGAGAACCTCCACGTCGCCTCCCTCCTGGGCTTCACCTCTCCCCTGGACTGGGAGCCCGAGCCCAAACCCTCCGACCCTTCAACTCTGACCTTGGCACCAGGTCAGGATATGCACCTGGCAGAGGTGTTGATGAAGACGCTGCTACGTAACCTAGGATATCACACCGTAAGCCATCCACCAGGAGCTGAATAAACCACTCGCACACTGTCAATAATCATGCAGGAATTAAAAATAGTTCTATAAAAATTCTTCTAAGGCAAACTTTAAGGATAACATGCTTGCTACATTAACACAGATTTCTTAGCCACTTGACTACATGCGCGACACAGTGATTTCTTACTTTGAACAGGGTACCGTGCCATATTAACAAATAATTCCAGGTACCAGTAGCCACTCCATTATAAAAGGCATTCATCACTTTATGGTGTCTAATTCCAAGAATTACCGAGAATTAACAAGTATCCTGATCAGCAATTCCATGTGAAGCATTTTGATACTGCCAGAAACCGCCACTCTGCATGGCCACGTAATGATAACATCGTCATCTTTGCCTTGATCAGGAGCAAGCCTTCGGTGAGTTGGAGAAGAACAGCGACAAGACCCAGAAGTCTATGGCTTGTGATGACGGCGCGCCCCCGGCCCATCTACGAGAGTTGCTGTCGTCACTACAGAAGCATCTGGTAGCATACTGTCACGTCAACGCCGGGGACGAGGTAAAATGGACACTGTTGCTCTGAAATATCATTGTAGGCCCCTTGACCTTCCTGTCCCAAACAGGGAATTACTCCCTACTTGCACAGATATTTCAAGCATGGAGGATATGCTTGCCAAGGTAAATTCACTGTGGCCAACAGTAGCATTATGGTCGCTTTGCAAGGGACAAAAATGAACACTCCCAACCCACATGGCTCTTTTAAAACTCATGAGGGGGTGCTTCCGCTCAAGGTGGATTAAGGTGTAGTCTCCACATAGAGAATGCTAGAATGCTAAGTCATAGAAAGAATAAACAACATCTACCTCCACTGTTCTGAGAAAGTGGACAACCATAACCAAAGAAGAGTGATTGAGTTTATGTGAATAATGTGTTTTCAGCAGTGTGCCGTGGCTGTCGGGGATCGAGTGATCTAGAAAGTGTAATGGTTGAATTCCCTCCCTCCACAGATATCAGGGAGTGTAGGCCTTCTACACAAACACCTCAATCTGCTCCTGCCTCATGCCGTGGAGGTGCTACAGAGGTCGGTCAAGCTTCTCCAGCAGAGCGGTGGGATGGCAGCCCAGGCAGTCCGTAACAAGCTCAGGGGTGAGTGGGGACCGATGTCCTTCGTCTGCCAAACCCCCTTAAAAGTATACAACTCATTTTTTTGTTGCAGCAGAAGATTACCAGCCAAATATACCGTGTAGTGAGTACTGCTTGGCCTGTGGGCGGTTCCCGGCCAATTTATTGTTTGTTGTTTTTTTGCCAAGTGGCTGCACAGTATCGCTCCGTGCTGTTGGCCTGAAAGCAGAGGAGTGTATTCTCGCAGCGGCAGAGCAGAAAAGTGTGTTGAATTGGAAATGTCACCCTGAAGATGGCCTAAAGCAGGAGGCATTTGTGCAGATGATGTCACACTTTGTGCATTTTCCCTTGGAGCCAGCGCAGGCCCACAGTTTATCGAGCACCATGGGAAAACATACCTTTAAACGAAGTGTGATGTAATAAGGACAGAATTCTATTGCAGCACGTATCTAACTAATATGGAGAAGCCTTAAGCATCTTTAACAATTTTAATGTCAAATTTATCAAATAGTTTTCCCCACCACGTCAATTGTACATGTACAGCTGTATGTTTTTCTCATCCCGCTTTTGGATTTAGGTCAGCAAAGCATAAACCAACATTAAACCTGCTTAACAGAAACTCTGATGAATGTTCCCAAGCCTGTTAGTGGTTCACTACCACATTTTTACATGCAGTTGTTGGTACTCTTCAGATCTCAAGCTAGTTATTTACATCCGTCAAATCCTGATCCAGTTCAGCCTTTACTCGACCCACATAAATCCTGATCCAGTTCAGCTTTTACTCGACCCACATTGACCCAGTTTGACTCCAGGTGATGGTAGTCATTCCATTTTTGCCTTCTCCAGATGTCTTGTACACATCCGCAGCCGGTGCGATGCTGTCCCAGCTTCTACACTCTCTCCTCCTACTGCCCGTCAGCGTCTCACGTCCCCTCATGCTGAGCCTGCTGGCCCTCCTGCCTGAACTGGATCAGCTCAACCGATTGCTACCTGCGGCAGCCCTCCTGGACGAGCATGAACTGGAGTGGCCTTTACATGGTACGACAGTTTCATCAAAATGTTAGAGACTGATTCAGATATCTGTCCAATGCAGGATGTCTTGACATGCTGGCCTCTATCTCTGACTTCAGATTTTGCAAGATGTCAAGAGGCTAACATTTGTGGAAAAGATGGTTGGCCGCGTCATTTGACAAAAGGGTGGAAACAGTGTGGCGTCCAAAACCATTTCTTTGGGGTTAAATCACTTCTAAAGCTAAACTGGTACTTTTGTTGGTCAGGTTTTTTGTTGGCAATTTGGTTATCAGCTGTTAGTCAAAAGGAGAAAATAAGGCAAATAAATGATGCATAATGCAGAAGGACATTGTTGTATGCCCATTATGCCAGGTTGCATGTTTGTATGAGCCTTCCCTGACAGCTTGGTGTAGACTTTGGCAGAGTTGAACTTTGCCGAAAGTCCATGTTTCTGGATGACTTTGACAAGAGAATTTGGCAATGCTGTCTGGATCTCTTGACATTGATATGGAAACTACTGCAGGCTTGACAGGTTAAGCAATGACGGAGGGTGTTTTCGTCAAAGCTTTTGACTCGGCTTAGGACTCGATGACTTTAGTTGGACTTGCAGGTGTCGTGTGGGGACTTGTGATGGACTCGACGATATCACCAGGAACCATACCCTGTGGTCCTCATGAATCACCCTATTTCATTCATTCCTTCACTAGGAGCCCCTGGCAGTGTGGAGCCCGCTGCGTTACCCCTCCCACAGCCTGCCAAGGGATGGGTGTGGCTGGTAGATCTGGAACGGTGCTGCGCCTTGGTCGTGGGGCGTTGCCTAGCTGGCATGCTAGCTTGGGTGCCCGTCTCCAAGGAGGAGAGCGAGACCAGCGGCTGGATGGTGTCCAGGCTACTCAGCAACGGTCTAGAGACCAATGTGAAACATTTGGGTATGCATTTCTGAATGGTATAGACCTTTATCATGGGGCAGCCATCTTGCTTTTCACCATTCATAGAAATGTAAACACACAGAGGTTGGAAGGAAAAATAGTCTGTTCCCATTGATCAATATGTGAAATTGTATTACTATTGCCAGTGGGTCTACAGGGAACAAGGCAAATGTGGCAGCATCATGATAAAGGTCTTACTTATGGGTGTTGATTAACCCTAGCAGTCCACAATTCTTTGCCTTTTAAGGGATTATTATTGTTAAAAATTGATTTCCTACCAGTGGCATACCAGGGAAGGGGGGGAACAAAATGCTGCCAACCCCCAGGAGATATGTTGCTTTTATTTAGGAACTGAAAGTGCCAGCACTTTAGAAATGATACTTTTGCCCATCTCAGGGTAATGAAGATACTTTAACCGACGAAACAATGTAAATAGTCATGTTTAGAAAGATTTCCATTTAGCCCTCCTGGCCCTAAGATCTGATACATAACTGTGTCTTACGTGTTGTCTTGCCGATATGTGTGTACCCTGATCCTGCAGACTGGGAATACGTTTTGGTGTGGATTTAGATCTTGGACGTTGTGAGGTTGTGCAGAGCTTGAAGTATCCCTTGACTCTGAGGTGTACACAAGTCATTATTTGCCCAGTTTGGAAAAGACCAATCTAAAAATCTCCCAATGAGTCATAGGCTACAAGAGTATCCAATACAGCATTGGCCTGTGAACTCTGACACAAGGTCAGCTCAAAATTCAGGGCCATGATGGAATTTTTGAAATTCTTCCACAGTGGAACTAGTCAGCAAAGTGTCCGAAGCAGCCATCTCCGGCGACGACGACTATGACCTCTCTGATTTCAAGATGACCCCTGACCTAGCGACCTTGCTTGACTTGGCCACAGGCAGAGGGAGGGAACCAGCCCTGTCAATATGGAACAGCATGCAGGACTATGCACGTAATAAAGGTGAGACTACAGGGTACCGGAGAAATTGTGTCTTGCCATAGTCACATGCCAAGTTGTCTGAAAACTCTATTTTGTGTTCTCATGTCCATACTGCAGAAGTACGCGAACATCAAATGAATTTTGAAATGGGAATGGACGGTATTGGTTGCACAAATCTGCCCAGCCTCCATATTGCTGACATTTTCAGACTAATTCAAGTTAGCACTGCTCTTGATCTAGATGATTCCTGTTTTGAGTTGGGACATTTTTCCTTTTGTTAGACTGGGACACCAGCGGGGAGGTGCAGGAGGAATTATTAGACCGTGCGTCGCGGTGTCTGCTGGCCTGTCTGCTCAAGCATTGCAACCTGCTGTCTGTTGCTGCACACAAGCAAGGGTAAGTCGGTATGATTACAGCGTCTTGGTTACCCACAAGGCCCACACAGGTACCTTATGTAGACCAGAGGAGGTCCGCATTCAGCAGGTGATGAGGACATTATTTCTTTCCCCTTCCCTGAAAAGTTCTTCTAAACGGCGTTAGAGGAAGTTTTCAAATTTTAATTGAAGGGTTGCAGAATAAAGAACATAGGAGCAAGAAATCCCTGCATGGCTGATCAAGCTGGTTCATTTCAAAATAGATCTTTCCTGCTCTGACTTCCAGTATCCATCGTCACTGCAATGATAGCACCGATGCTTTCGTTTGTCTTGGTGACCTTGAGGTTTTATTCTCTTGACAAGGAAGAAATGAAATCATTGGCATGTGATCTGATTACGGTCCAACATTCAGCTTCATGTCTTGGATGAAGTGGGGAAACTCAATGAAAGTGTAGAGGAAATAGGGAGTGGAGATGTGTGCTGTCCAAGGCTTTCTCAGGGTTTTTCCCCACAATGAACTGCACAGAGTGATATTTATCGCAGAGAACATTAGGTCATGGTGGGACTTGTTCAGTAATGTGCATTGTTTT
This sequence comes from Acanthaster planci, assembly GCF_001949145.1. Next base: position 3,262,766 of record NW_019091361.1, read on the forward strand.
CTCTCTACTTGAGAGGGCAAACACAAAACCAAATTTTTCTGGGGGGAGGGGCTAAAAGTTGCAATTGGGGGGAGAATAAGAGGGTTTGCTCCTTTCTTTCAGTTGTTTTATAGGTTTTCCCATTCATGAGGTTCAATTTAGAGGCTCTGGGGAAGACAAAAATAAAAAAAATCCCCCCAAATTGTCCTTATTGTATGAAGAAAATGATTCAGCCCCTCTATCTTGATTGATAAATACCTCTCTGATTGCAAGTATATGTGCTTGTCTATCTGCATGCCCTGCAGATGGTGCCGTTGTGAACTGGTTTACATGGGAACATTTACGCTAATGCTCAGTAGATACAAGCCTGCGGTATTTCTTTGTACAGAGACAGTTTTTTCAAGTGAAAATGAACAGTGCAAGTGGAATTTCATGTAGAGTCTGTCTTTGAATCTGCCTATTGTCATTGACTGCAAACTCCCAGGTTCAATTTCTTGAAGTTTTCAGAAATAGATTTCGGCTTTAACTTTGTGGTTATTTCATTACAGATTTGCTCATTATGTGACGGTATTTTTTTTTATCTCTGGGATTGGTCTCTGAAAGTCCATGAATTGTGTGATCTGTGAGAGTGTGCAGTAAATGTAGGGTAGTGATAAGAGCGGGACCAAATATTGTGCTAACCAAGGAACAGCTGAGGACGGGTCAACCAACAAACACTGCGTGGCATTTGGCCTGGTAGCATCTTTCCTAAGCGAATATTTTCTGTGCTTAGTAGGTTTTCAACCTCTCACAGTGTTTGTACTTTATTGGATGGCAAACACTGACCATGAGTCTAATGATGGAGTCATCATGGCTGGTTTGCTGCGATGTACTTAGAACTGCATCCAAGTGTTGGTCATAGCAGTGGAGAGATTTTCAGCTGTTCATCATCCATAACATATAGAGCATCAGCTAGCAAAACAAGAGCAGCCAAAGTATCAGCAGGACTTTGGATCGTAGCTGTCAGTGTCTAAATAGTTGTTGTGCTTACAAATAAAGCTCAGTTGGGTCTGGATGTGCTCATCTCACAAATGACATATCTGGCTGGATTTGGATTAATCAGCCTAGTTGCTATCCACTCCGAGCAGGACAAAAGAGGGCGTGGTTTTTTTTTTAGTACTCACCACATAGGCACTCGTGTATAATGGGATCAGTGGTGCGTTTGACTCGGAGCACGTTGAGTACATGTAACGATTCCTTAATGAATGGTCTTTGCGTACACGCAGAATGCGTACAGGAACTTGCTTGGAAAACTTACTACCATCTGTCTTTCTTTTAGGCTGGTAATCAGTGGTTTCCTAAGCACAAAATTTCTGATTTTTGTGCTTTAAGTAGCATATTTATCTGCCTGACAGGTTTGTAATATGATGGGATACCTGATGGAACAGAAAGTGACAGGTGTATGTACTCTACATTTACCGTCAGTGCTTTTACAATCAAAATTGATAATCAGACAGACAGACAGCCTGACAGACATCAGACATTTATTTCCTCTTCTAATAATAGCCATAGGCCTACATAATACAGTATTAAGTAGTCATAAAGTATTAAGCAAACAAATGTATTAATTAATCATAAAAAAGACAAGAAGAGGGGGTAAAAGCCTAAAAAGCAAAGGCTTGTGTTAGGTCAGCTCATTTAACAAATTACATACAATACATTCAACTACAAACAATAAAACAAAAAATTCTACACTGTGTAATCACAAAGTAATGAGCGAATGAAATCACACATGAAATCTGCTATAATAACGTGCATAAAGTACTGCACAGCACTTACTGGAGTGTCTGTGACTTTGAGGACAGCCGTTTGGTGCGGGTATATCCACAAGGACAGCAAGATTGAAGAATTACTGAAGCTGAAAGATTGAATACACCTTGTGTCTTTGCAGTGGCTTTCTGGTGTTTCAGTTTTGGTCAAAATCACTCTATTTGTCATTCAGGAGTTCAGTTATGCCATCATCCATTTACAGTGTAAGACCCGTTTGTGATATGGTCATGTAGATGTACCTTGTAAGAGAACCTGGTGCACATAGCCAGCAGCTGGATTCGAACCTTGGACACACATATGTAAAGAATCACAGACATCAGTCACTGCATCACATATATGTATTTCCCCCTTAACCCCAAATGGAGATGTCTTAACCACCTGAACATAGGACTCTCTTAAGTTTAGAGGTGTTGACTTTCTAGTTACATGTCGTGTAGTTTTGTAAAGCAAGCTAATTATTAGATGATGAGGCTGTCTGTTTACAGCACGTAAATTTTATATTGCTAAGAAGGTGGTTGCTTGCATCCCATTTTGTTCAAAACATGTCAAACTATTGTACGTTGTACAGAAATGTTAACCAAATTGTACTCAAACATCCTTTGTCTTGTTGAAAAAAGGAAATTCTTCAATTTCAGGGCTCGTGAGTTCTCCTTTGCTAGCCAACACAGTGGAATTATCAGAATTTGCCTATCGCAAAAGAAGATGTTGTGTTTGCAGAAAGCCATGCGTTTGTGTACATTTACGGTGTAAAGGTACCTGTATTGAAATGCTGTACCGGTATAAAGCATTTGTGTGGGAAATTTATTGGTAGTTTTCATTTGTAAAGTTCAGGCATAGTGCACAGTTTGATAGGTTCCCTCGTTAGTTTATACCTTTAGTAAATCTCGTGAGCATTAATCCATGTTCGGCTATTTTATGTTGGCATTTGCTGTGTGAAGAAAGGGATTTCTAATAAGCCACTTTGTTAAGATGCCAACTTGATTGTTAGTCTTAATGATGAAGGTAAATAAATGTGCTCACGTCTTTTTGGTAGGTGTGGTAACCAGGTCCACAGTGTATAGTTTGGACAGTACTTTTCTTGTTGCCAAATAATGCAGGGCAGTAAATTTGCTCGGTATCACATGGTGAAAATGCTTCATTTTGAAGAGTTGTTTTTTTAAAGAGCAACTCAAAGGAAAACATGTTTTCTCTGATTTTATCTGTTCAACTAAATATGGAAGCATCCAAATCGAAGGCAGTGTCATTTGTCTTCAGAGCTCAACTGTAACAAGCTAAAAAGGGCTTTTTTTCTGTTCATGGCGAGATGCAAATTCTGAATGTAGATTACGTCATTCTGAGAAAACACAGAAAATGAGGGGAGACCTTGCCCTGTGTTCGTAGTGGATAAATCCTTGTGCATGTCATTTCAAGTGCATAGGAGAAGTGCTCTTCGCGAACCTCAAAGTGACTGTGCTCGAAAATTGTGCGATCATGAAACAGGAAAACAAAATCGAAAGCAATAAGCCTTTTGCAAGTTAACTTTGACCCAAATCTGGTACACTGAGTTCTTTAAATTCACGTGAACATTACAACTTGAATTCTCCTTACTAAAACCACTTTTGCTATGCCTCATGATTCGGGGCAAGCTTTTACTTAGTTACATAGGCAACGCCTTGCAGCAATACACTGTTCTCAATGGATAAGAAGGGCACAAAGGAACCAGTCCATTCCAGAGATGGTGGTCGCTATGCGAAATCTTGCCCCGAATCATGAGATATGGCACAGTGTCTTTAGTCTGGGGAATTCAAATCGTTGTGTTTATGTGTAGGCAGTTAATCAGTGCACCAGATTTTATTCAAATTTAACTCGCAATTGGCTCATTGAATATTTTGCAAACTGTCTCCAGGTTACAAGCCAAACAAGTTAAGAAATTTTGCCTGATGATATAAGGAATTTACCAACAAAGCAGGGTGATGCATTTTTAACAAATGTGAACAGCATGTCACTGCATGAATGCTGCATGGCGCTTTGCTGCAGATATATTTGCATAAAAAGCTACCACTAGAAGGAGCCATATTTAGTTACAATGACATTGTGAGAGAAGAGATTACACATGCATTGAAGGAAGTCGGAACAAAGCCCGAAGTGAGGGACCTGTTGACCATAGAATAGGTCGACTTTTCACACACATAAAAAGTAAGACACAAGAATAAGTCAGTCCCGAAACTGATAGATAAACCATATGATATATATACATGTACACGTTGTGTCTTTGCTGTGGGTTTCTGGTGTTTCAGTTTTCGTCAAAAGCACTTCATTGTCATTCAGGAGTCTGATAATCTCGTGAAGAGTTCAGTGACGCATTTTTCAATTTATGGAGGCAGTTGAAGCACAAATTAGTGTTCAATTTCAGTTTTTGTTCTCTCGGCATAGACTGCGTATTAATGCAGACAGGTACATGTATCCCCAGCACCTGAATGTACATTTAGCCTGTTGTGGTTGCTGATACTGAAGACAGACATTCTTAAAACATGTTTTACGGGCGGCTCATTTCTACAGATTTGTGTGGATACGACTTTGAAGAGTTTGCGAAAGAGTTTTTAGATCATGAACTGACAAGGTTTGACATACTTTCTCTGAGTACGAAAATCCTTGCACCAGTCGGCCTTCTTTTGAATTTTGTCTTCCTCTTTGTCGTTGTTCGAGTGAAGTCCTTGAGGACACCCTTACATGTCTACTTAACCAATCTGACAATTGCCGACACATTGTATCTTCTTCTAGTGTTGCTTTGGCAAACAGTGATTCCAACTGGGCATGATGGTTCAAGCATCATGAAGAGTGCATTTGTTACGCTTAGAATTGTGTCTTGCTTTCTCGTGACGACTATTGCAATAGGAAGATTCTTAGCTGTGCGTCATCCAATAACATATAGAACAACTGACAGCAAAACAAGAGCAGCCAAGGTATCAGCAGGACTCTGGGTGCTGGCAGTCGGTGTTGGAATAGCTGACTTTTTTGGGGCCCAACCTAAATTTGCTCAAGATGCGGTTATCCTACTTGTCGTTAATGTGGGAATAATCGGATTAATCAGGCTAGTTGCTGTTGTAGTGACCAGCATTATGTATGTCTGCCTTGTGCTCAAGATACGACAAAGTTCATCTGTAACACAGCATCGTCCGCAGAGACTTGGCAAGGTTACCTGTATGCTCATCATCAACACTGCTGTTTTTTTCCTATTGAATTCAGTCCGGATCACCTCCCATATTATGTATGCAATTGTTCTTTCATCAAACCCATGTGCAGCTTCCTATCCCAAACTCATTCATGGCGAATTAGATATTTTAACAAGTGCATATATCACAGATTTGATCAACAGCTGCATAGATCCCATCATTTACAATGTGATTAATGCTGAGTATCGAGCAGCTGTGATCCAGGCAGTGACCTGTTCTTGCTGTGACCGACGAAATGTCAATCCAGAAACTGCACCAAAGGAACAGTTGCGAGTACGGTATGGCAAGCGTCTTCCGAAGCCAGCACCAACAGATCAGATGCAAGTACAGGCTGCAAGACTTCTTCCC
>NW_019091361.1:3269028-3307420 GCF_001949145.1 Acanthaster planci
GTCATGGAATCCTCACTTCTGTTTCAGTAGGGAGGATGTAACTAGTGTGTGTTGTAAAATTCCAATGCTCTGTTTGCTATTGGATGAACAGCCAGGTACCAGATAACCAGTAAGTGCACTGCACACAAGTCTCTGGGGGCATGGCAAGCGAGTCCAGAATGTAAAGTTTGGACAACATGTTATTAGGCCAAGTAAGGCAGTTCATGTAGCAAAAAACTACAAGCGCTCCCCTGAACAGAGATATGGACATATGGGAAGAGCCACCAGCATAGGGCTGAACTCAGTTGGTAGAGCACCGGTACGGTATTTCGGAGGTCGCAGGTTCAAATCCCGCTCCAGTCAATTTCTTTGTTCAACTTTATAATAAAAAAATTACAAGCTGACTGCATTTCTTCTAATAGTTTTTATTTTTGTAAGAAATTGTTGCAATGCCAGCACTTTGTACCGGTTGTGCGTGCAGTTGAATAAGTGCTCCACTTCTTCCACCATTGTTGAAGTCTTTTAGCCCTCCAGGCCTCACCAATGACTGGCGGATGGGCGCAGGTCAAACAGTTTCCTTCCATAATGTTTAAATTTGTATAAATCAAAGCTCACAATCTGTATTATGTCTGCAAAGAAACCAGTCATTTTAAAATTAACTGTAAATTCCTTTGTTTGTTTTGCTTTATTTGTCAAAAATGTTGATTGGCCAGCTCTCTTCCTTCATGGAAAATTGTTTACAAAGATGGTCGTGTACATCTGCTGGTCAGTTTTTATTTGGGGTTACTGCCTTGAAGTAGGCTCGTAGTAAGTTTTTGTTCCAAACAAGGAACAGCTAAGAACCGGTCAAGAGCAATAATTTATCACTGCATGGCATTTAGGCTTGTAATCAGTGGTTTCCTAAGCACAAAATTTCTGATTTTTGTGCTTTAAGTAGCATATTTATCTGCCTAACAGGTTTGTATTATGATGGGATACCTGATAGAACAGAAAGTGACAGGTGTATGTACTCTACATTTACCGTCAGTGCTTTTACAATCAAAGTTGATAATCAGACACACAGAAAGACACACATACTTACCTTACATACCTACTGTGGACATTCCTTTCTTTTTGTGCAGTTAAGGTGAAAACCGGTGAAAATACTAATTTTTCTTGAACTGGGAACACAATTTTCAGCTGGCTTTTTGTACAAGGTTTCCTTGACTATTCCTCTTCCTTTTATGACGGATGACCCCTACCTCAAAACGCCTCTAAACCTCTTTTCCAGAGAAGGGTAATGTCCTGTGGACCTGTGTAAGGCCATAAAACGTCTTCCTTTCCTGCATTGTGTGGACTTCTTTTGTTCACAAGTCCTCACTAGGTACATGTACACATGTATGTAAGGTTAGCGCACCCATTCATTCCCTGCACTGTACAGGATAATGCCTGGAATGCGAACTTGATTGAAATAAACCGGCAAACATGAGTGCAGACTTGCACCTGTTTTGGAATTTTTTTATGGAATTGACTCTACAATTTCAAAACAGAATGACACCCAGCCGAGATGACTGATTGAAAAAGAATCGGTTGGACTTAATGGGCAATTATGCTGCTTCTTCTCTGGATACTTTCTGGTTACATGAGGATGTGTCTCTACATGACATCTGCATGTGTGAATAAGAAGGGATCAGGCACCTGCATGTACATGTAGATGATATGTATTCACACAGGAAGTGTAGGAACCGCCCAATATCCTTTTGAGCTAACTCACCACATGCATGCACAAGTTGATTGGCATCTGCCGAGAAATTCCCCCAAAATTCATACAAATATTGTACATGGTTTCCTCATACCTGCTGGGCACCCAGTTTGGAACTGTTGGTCAAGTTGTCTATTTTCACCAGTGAAGGCATGCTGATGCATTGAACCAATCACGCATACCTGAGAATTTAAACCCATAGCAATATGCCAGTCTACTGCAACTTCTGACAAAGTGTATTGTACACTGTGTAATGTAAGAACATTTTCACGTTAATTACAGTACAACTGTGTAAGTGAGAAAGCTTTATCAAATTGAAGTTACTGTTTGTTGAAAGTTAAGTTCTTTAATTCAAGTGGAGATGGTCTTTTCTTTGAATTAGGGTATTGTAAACTATGGCCAAATTTGGTTTGTCTGAAATGCTTATTGGCGCTCCCTTAATGGCAAAATAATGTCAAAGATGATGAAATGTACCTGGTGCTTGTTATCAGAGGATACTACATGTACGTATCTTGAAACAGGCATACATGTACATACATTAGATGACTTGTGAAAGTGTTGACTTCTGAAGATTACTCATTCCTGAAACTGAAATATCAAGTATGTTTTGTTAATTTTGTAATGGGTTTCCTGTGTAGTATTTTGTTTTCTTTTTGAATTATGTATCCCTTGCTATGCAAGCATCTTATAGTCAAGTGAAAAATTCAGTCACTTGCCGCTCAACTTACGGAAACAGTTAAAGAAGATTCAAGTTTAGCTTTGTTTTACCAGCATGGACTACTAGATAGTGCAGACATGTTTCTGCAGTGCTGTCCTGTATGTTGACTTTTGTGGCTCAGTAAAACAGCCATTGTCAAAATGACTTACAATCAGAGTTTTAAAGATTTGTGTGGATATGACTGGGATCAGTTTATGGAAGATTACGATGCTTATTTACATAAACAAAATGACACACTTCTTCTGAGTGTACAAATCATTGCACCAGTCGGCCTTCTTTTGAATTTGATCTTCTTGTTTGTTGTTGTTCGAGTGAAGTCCATGCGGACTATCATCAATGTCTACCTAGTCAATCTGGCAGTGGTTGATACTCTTCGTCTCCTTTTTGCATTAATTTTTAATTGGGGAATCAAGGTATTGCCTGGGTCTCACGTTAGCTGCTTCGCAGGAGGGTGGTTTGACATGCTAAGAATTGTGTCCTACTTGCTTGTGGTGGCCATAGCAGTGGAGAGATTCTCAGCTGTTCATCATCCAATAACATATAGGGCATCAGCCAGGAAAACAAGAGCAGCCAAGGTATCAGCAGGACTTTGGATGCTAGCAGTCGGTTTTGGAATAGTTGATGTGCTTTCATTTGAAGAACAACTTGGTCAAGATGTGGTTACCTCTTTGACTGTTACGCGTTGATTTTGGGATCTATAAGTATAGTTGCCATCGCAGTAACCAGCACAATGTATGTCTGCCTTTTGCTGAAGCTACGGCAAAGATCACCTGCGACACAGCATCATCCACAACGAGTTGGCAAGGTCACCTGTATGCTTATCATCAACACTGCTGTCTTTTTCCTCATGAATTCAGTCATGGTCACTTCATCTACTCTGGTGGGAATTATTTCAGTAAATCTGTGTTCATCTTCATTTCCCGCACTTGTTCTTGACTCACTCCATGTTACCACATGCTCCAGTATCCTGGAATTGATCAACAGCAGCATAGATTCCATTATTTATAGTGCGACAAATACAGAGTTTCGAGCAGCAGTGATCCAGGCAGTGACCTCTCCCTTCTGTGTCGGACAAAATTCGAACCCACAACCAGCACTGACAGTTCAGATGCGAGTACAGGCTGCAGAGGTTCTTCCAGGACCAGCACCAACGGTTCAGATCCGAGCACAGGCTGTAGAGCTTCTGTCACAAGGAGCTTCTCATCACAAGACAATGGTAGCAAATCGCTCACAACCATCACCTCAAGGGGAGCTGCTGGAACTAAAGGTGATCTCTTAAACAAGGAAATTTGTGCGCCAAAGGTTGGAAAGGTTGACTCGAACCAGGACTTACAGATAGATGAGGAATCAAAGACTTCAGCCACTGTGCCACATGTACAGCGTACTAACCTTCTGTCTCACAGGTGGGGACATCTCAAACACCAGACTTTGTTTATCAGGGTTGAGTTATCAGTCTTAAGTTACAGTTTTGTAATGTTGTATTATGAGAAAATTGCCAGACGTTTCAATTTATGATGAGGCTAAGTAAAGTTGCATAAAATTTATACTGCTTTGAAAATGCTTGTCTCTGCTTCATTTACACAAAAATGTTACAGTGCTCTGTTTCCTAGACTATGAAATGTACAGAGAAAATTTGATATCACCACAACTGCAATGTCACATATTCAGTCTTTTAGACAGGTCTTTGGACAGGTTTTGGACAGGTCTTAATGGAATTAATAGATGTCCTATTTTGCAACAGAATTTATTGAAGTTTGGACATTAACTTATGGTGTTTGTATGTACAATTATAGAGTATTGTGAATTAAAATGTTCTCACTTTTGTCAATTCTAAGCATAGTCCAAAGACATTTGATACTTTTGGCACTCGTTTGTTCTTATGTACATGTACATTTGTAAGTAGAACTGTTTGGTATAAAACCTTGTTCAGCTATTATCAGTGGATCTATTTCCTGAGGAAGGGAATCTCTGTTCACTTTTCTAATCTTTTGAATGTAATCAGCATGTTTGGTAATATTCCAACCTTAACCCTAACGCCCTAGGCTCTTAATTGCACTTGGGAGCATACTGAACCCAACAAACATCAATAGGTACATGTACTTGTCTATGTGCTTGTACATGCAGGTCACTGTACCAAACCTGATAAACTCCAACAAGGTGACTCTTTGGAGTTTGAGTGATATGGTATGGATGGGTCTATGCAGTGTAGGATGACTTGCACTGAACAATACCAAACCTGACAAAATCAAGCCTAGTCCAACACTTGGTACAGCAAGCCAGGCACTGCACACAATGATCCCTGTGTGTTCCAACTCACACAAAATCCGACACCATCACCAGGGCCTTTGATACCAAGTCCAACAAAATTCAACAAGAAGTTGATCGGATATGGTACAAAACCTAGCAAAACCTGCTGTTGGAGTTTGATGGATACTGAGCCGTTCAAGGTTAAGGCTGCCTTTGGGATGAACAGGTAGATAAATGCACGCAAGCCTTTGGGTAGGCATGTGTAAACCAAACCACATTTCATGGTCAAAGTATTTTCTTGAGGCCAAATGATGTGGTATGATTTGCGTGGAATGCCATGGTGAAATGCTTTATACTTGGGTAGTTGTATGTCAGGGAATGGCCAGGTGTTTGTAAACTGTGTACAGTGTCACTCTGTCAAAATGCTTTGATGTCTTCTACATTTGAATTGTTGATGTCCAGAGAAAATGTGATTGGGTCACTCTCTAGCATATCACCACATTTTAATCGGCTTTAAGAGGTATTTTGCAATTTTAGGGCTAGTTGTGCTTTGGCAGAAAATGGAATGGGATGAAAAGAACTCCTCTGTTGCAATCATATTAGTTCTTGGGGAGTGTCCTATAGTGTGTGTACATAGAGACTATTCAAAGATTACAAATTAAAATTTTCTGCAGTGTTTTCTGGATTTTAGTCATAATGTGCATGAACAAACTTTTGGTAGGTTCATTTGTTTCAATACTGTAGTAAAATTGCTTAGCAGAAAACTCAGCCATTTTTGATTGGCACGCTGCTTTATAAAAACATAGGGAAGTCATGTTTGTCTTGTTTGTTGAAAGGTACCAGCTACTTTTGTAATATTGCAGTTTGCCTTTTGGAATGAATAAATGCATACACATCTCTTGGCCTTGGTGACTAAATCCACATCGTACAGTTTGGAAGGTATTTTCTTCTAGCCAAGTTACCAGTACCTGTAGGCAAGGCGGGTTGCTGGGAATTGCAAGCTGGAAATGCTTTACTTTGAGAATTTCATTTTTCTTAAGAGTTTCTGGTTTTGTGCAGAAGCACACCTTATGATGCCAGGGGCTTCAAATGCCATAAGCCTCCTTTCTCCACCTCCCCTCAGTCCATCTGTCTGACCTCCAGCCTTCACCCAATGATATCTGCACTTTGGTGCAGGTCAGGCTGGTTCCTTGCGTAAAGTCTATGGTTGTTTTACCAAAGTATACAATTTTGATATCATTGCAGTGAGACTTCTTTCAGGGTGGTCGTCGGTTTATCCCGGAGGCTTTTTTCTGATCGGAAGGAGGAAATGCAATTATCAGTATGTCATTGTAATCATATCTCCACCTTCATTTTCATTCCTAAGGGGAAAATAGGAAGCTTGGTGGAAATTGAAACGATAGAAAGGTGAAAGTGAGACCTGCATCCATCTGGGATGTTTTAGGTACACATTCTACAATTTACAGCACACTGTGACATTTCCTGTAGGGCTGATGAAGAAATAATCAATCAGACTTACTGGGTAAGATGCTTTCCTTTCTGAGGACTATTTCTGGTAACATCGGATATGCTTTCCTATCTACATAACCTGCAATGATCTCCATGTGTGAACACGAAAGGGAGGCATGTTGAGTTCATGTAGTCACACAGGAGCAGTTTGATGTTGGTCCAACTCGCCACACGCACGCCCAAGTTGGTGGGTGTCTGCTGTGAAATTCCCACAAGTTGCTTCCATATGTGCAAAGTTTCCTATGTTTCGCTGGATTATTTGTCAATAAACTGTGTGATTTTCCTCATCCAGCATTTTTTATGTAGGCGTTCTAGTGGGTGCAGAGTTCAAGAGTCCAATGTGAGTGGAGAGACTTTCTGTGAATCTGCCATTTGCTATAGTTTACTGTAAATTCCTACATTAAAATTCTGTACCAGTGCTCAGAAATACTTATTTCGTTCCCTTGCTAACCAGCTACACATACCTTGTCAGTTGCATTGGATGACTGCTGAAAATTTCTACCACTTGGAGTATTAATACCTGAATCTAGGGTGATGAGTCCATTGGCGAGATATTATGGATTGGCTTGGGTATATATAATTACATGCTGGACAACAAACAGCTAAGAATTAGTCAAGAGCAATTAACACTGCTTGACATTTGAACTAGTAACCTGTTTGCTAAGCAAGTATTTCGTGTGCTTAGCAGAGTTGCATTCCTAGCACATCTATAAAATGAGCCCGGGGACACCTGATGGAATGGAAAGTGGCACATACTTTACATTAAATATTTAGTCTTTTACAGCAGTTTGTATTTTTAAGAATTACTCTTGAGTCCTTGTGCATGAAGAGGTGCAAAGATCTGCAAACCAAACAAATTGAGGTTGGACTCTTATTGCATGTACAGGGATGTGTGTCTCATGGCATGGTCTTTTTTCATTAAAAATGTTTTAAAGGTCATTTGTATGAGGAGAGTATTTGATAAAAATCATGTTGGCTTTTCTTGCATGTCCATAAATATAACTTGGCTGACTGATTTTGTGTGTGTTGTGTATCATACCTACCACACTTTTCTGGATGTCCTCCTCGGTGCTGAGATAGGTCTAGGTACTCTATCTGCCATGGGGATAACAAATATGCTTTACAGTTAGATAATTACAGCTCAAGGAGACTCCGAAGTACCTCAAAAATGTATCGTGAGTCACCATGGAATTGCCCACGTGGCCATGTTGGATTATGCTTTCCGAATCCATTTCATTAATTAAACAGTCTGAAGTGTCAAGGAGCCTGACTGTTTTTTTCCTGTGTTACATTTAGTTTCACTTTGAAAAAAAAGTTCATTTGGGCTGTTAAAAGGTGACTTGAGTTCCGTTTATAATTTGATCCTTCCCATCAGAGCACAAAGGTGGTAATCTATACATGTATTTTGGCCCTGTTGCATCATATTCAAATCCACATGTGTTTTAGCATATTGTTGACAGAGATTGAGGCACATTTGATTTGACTCAAGATGGCTGATGTGTAAATAAGGCCAATAGTAAAAACTTAAGGAATTGTGTGAAATATTATAAAGTCAGTATCTTGCTAACAATGTCCTTTAACCGTGTGCATTGCTTGAGGTAGAATATACCAGTACGTGTATTGGCTGAGTTTACAAGTTGTTCATATTTTGGACCATTAAAAGAATAGTCAACAAACGAAAAAATAGTTACAATATTGTTTTCCACTCCATGTTTGTCAGTTTGTGCCTGGTTGTCCCCTGCTGTGTTATATTTAACACAAGTGGGATTATGTGTCATGTCCAGGTATACATGTAGGTGCTACAAATGGAGCAGTGTGGGCACTCCAGTTGCCAATGTTTCAGTGACATATCCAGGACGAAGTTGGGTCAAGGTGGCAACATTTTTCTTTTCTAAAAAAGACTGTCCTTTTTTTCGCATGTAGAGAACTCCTATCCCCCCAAGGTGGTAAAACTGTTTTAAGATAATGCTGACACTTTCAATATCTGGGAAAAAAAGAGGGAGCAAGGGGGGGGGACATCTTGCTCACCATTCATATCCTTCACCGTGTTGCCTGCCATGCCCACATACATCAGATTGCATAAAGATTCTTGACGCACTCGTCCTCAGCTGAATGAAGGACGTGTAATGCCGGTATGCCCTCAGTGTTCTGGTATGGAGTACCTTTTGAAAATGTTGTCAATGATCAAGAATCTTTAGTTTACCAAAAAACACGACAAGGGAATCTTTTGTCTTCTCTGGTACATGTAGGTCGGGAACAAAGCACTGGCGAGCCATGGTGGAGATCTACCACAGCGTGTACAAGGTCCGCCGGAAGTTGGTGGCAGCGCGCATCATGCAGGGTCAGAGCTCAAGCGGGGCGCCAGGAACCAGTGCTTCATTGGGTCCATCCACGTCTGAGGTCAGAGTTCAGAAAGAGGCCAGGGGTCAAGATGAGGAGAGGGGGCGCCGCTGTAAAAAAGTGTTCCCCCGCGTGGCTGTAGAAGGTGAGATTCCATCGACAGAAGAAGTTAATTGCAGCAATATTTCATACATAGAGCTCGCTAATACAAACATCAATCACTAGTTTGTATAGATGGCCACAGTTTGCAAAGTTCCTTTGCCTCCAAATGCTCAGTTAGCTTCACTGGTGTTAAGTTTGAAACATTTTCATTTGGTATTTAGTAGTAGTATTTTAATATTTAATATTTGAATATTTGCAAGACGTCTTTTCTGCATGTTGTATTCTGTTGGTTTTTGTACTCACAGCCAGCCCTAGGTTTGCTGACCACTAGTCAGTAAATACTGGGCTAGTGGTGCAGCGGAAGAAAGGTCTGTACATGTAATTGCCTGCTACAGTGCAAACAGTTCCCGTGGACTCCAAGCAGAAAACATTGCTCCAGGGTTAATCTTCATCTGAATGCGCATAACTTTGTATTGTCTTGTGCATTGATGCTCAGCCGGCGACAGCAGATGGCATTCAAGCTTCATGCCTCTCTCTGTGTGACTGTTAACCCGGTTATTTGGAATGAAGGCTAATTGATATTAGGATAAAGCTAATGTATGTACATGTGTGTTTGTCGCTTTAGTTTCTTAGTACTGATTTTAATTATGGTATATGTAGGTTTTATTTATTTATATTTTGATGTACAGCGCTTGGGAGCAGCTTAACGGATTGGGCACTTTGTAAATGTCAATTATTATCGATATTATTATTATTATTATTCTACTGTTGGTTGCTGTGTGACATGTAACAGAGACTGTGACAAAATTTAACCTAAATGTCAAAGACATTAACATATTTGAAGGGGAGCAGTTTCTTAACTGAAGGGTCCATTCTGATCCCTGCTCAATTTAAACAAAAAATATTACCCCTCGCACAGAGCCCTCAGATGTGGATCAATCCGAGAGCGAGGGGGACAGTGAAAGCGTCACTACCCCGCCCCCAGAGAAGAAGACTAAGGAGCGCGAGCAGTACAGTTTCTCGGAGACCTGCAAGTCCATGATCGAGCGCTGCGTGTTCCTGCTGCTGGCAGTCAGCCCGGCCATCCAACCCGACCAGGAAGATGACAAGAATGCCCTCCCTGGCACAGAGAAAAAGGACGGCAATCCCGAAACCGCCCCAGGTATGTCTCTTATTCTATTTGTCAGTTGTAACCCTCCTCAATCCTTCAAACCATTCAGGTACTTTTTGGAAAGGTAGATCACAACCACTGTTAATACTCAACATGGGACTTGATGCCCATGGACAGTTTAAGTAAAAGAAACAAGCGCCATTAAATAGTAGAAGATTTGGGAAGCCGCAAGCAGAAAATGCCAAATGAATTGAGGCTGAATTCTTTACTACTGTAGTGATAGAGATCTGTTTCTGTCTGTTTAGGTTTATTGAGAACTTCTCTGTGCATTGGTTGCTTCTTGCCTGTGCTTTGTCAAGACTAATGTACAAAGAGTCATTTTTATCAGCACTTTGTAATTTTTTTTAACTGTCTCGGACAGATACATCGTTATTAATATCAACATTGACATGAAGATATTGTGTGAAGTGGCAGAGACCGTGAAGTCTCAAAGGTATATACATGTACCAGTACATGTAACCTTTGGCAAAATTGGGCGATGGATTTCTCAGAAATAATTCGACAAGGATCATTTCAAAAGAAGCTGTTTCGGCATTGGTATCAAAGAAGCAATCAGACACTGGTCAATCAATATGAATGCCAAAACGTGCTCTTGAGTTTCTGACTTCAGACTTCTCATCTTTTTGTTTTCAATTTCAGCCGCGTCCATGAGTCATTCCTTGAGTGAACCAGACCTAGCACAGACAGACGATGTGCAAGTACCACCTTCCAGTAACAGGGTGAGGACATCGTGGGATGGTCAGGTTGGATGTCCTTTTCCTTTTTATCTCTCGTTTAAAAGCCCCAAAAGCAATATGCATCAATCTGCACATACTTGATATCGTCCTTTCCGTTCTTCAATGAATTGTGACTAAACTGACTCTCTGTTTTCTCAGGTCCATGAAAAATTCAAATTAAAGAAAGTATAATTTATGGTACAGTGCACCTTAGTAGCTTCTTTGACTTCCAGTCTCTGGAGAAATGCAGAATGTTTGGAAATCAATCATTTGGTTATAAAAAAATGGACTGATGCAAGACTTTAATACTGTGCCCACATTAAATAAGCCAAATTGTCCAGGGCTACGTGTATGGTTGAAGCCCACCATTAGTTAGAATCTGTACTCGAGGGAACTTGTCAGAAGTGACGATACTCGTCAATGCCACGTGACTGGGGACTAGGATTGTTGTCTAGTCCATCCCAACTCCCTCACATGAGGTCAGATATCACGAACCTGGTCAACAACAGTCGTGACTCGGTGCAACTTGAGATTTCAAAGCGTCATAGGAACACTGAGATTTATTTTGTGTGATTGTTTTTTAGGAGTCCGTGCGAGGTTTGAAATCCTCCCGTAGTGAGCCATTATCAGAACTCCAAGCGGACACCAACCTCGACTCTCTAGAAGTGGTGCGAGCCACCTGGAGACGTCTGCACTGGAGACAGGATCAGAACGGGTCAGTTCTGTCCATCCCTTCCAGTGACCAGCAGGCACAAGGATTTCTAGGTTAGTCCTTATTGTTCAATGCTGGTAGCATGTTGCAATCTTGAGCACGTCACTTTACGCCTGTGTTCACCCTGTGGGTGGGACAGTGATGGTTGTCTCTGCCTGGCATGGCAGCATTGAGCTGTGTACATCCCAGGGAGCTGAGATGATTTCAGGAGTGCGAACCTGAGGAGCAGGCATAAGGATTATGTGTCAGGGTCTTTGGATGACAAATAGTCAGATACTCTGTGGGTTGTAATTGCTCTGATGGCATTATCATTACTAGAGATGAATCCAGTGATATTTCACTGGATATTCCAGTTCGCCCTCTTCAGAGAGGCAAAAAGCATGGTTAAGTTTTTTTCTATAGGGAGTGACTGTCAAGAAACAGTGACTTTGCACAATGGTTTTTATAATGCTTACCGCCAGTGGCATGGGCTACTTTGCATGACCGGTGATAGCGTCACCATTGTCATTGGCTTTGTCCGTATACCACTGCAAGTGTTTGCCCTTGTCTGTACTACTTCTAGGCTCCGTCAAGCACATCTGCAGTGACATCATAGGCTTTGCCTGCGGCGAGATGCTGACCGACGCTCACCTGCCGTCGTCGGAGGAGGAGCAATATTTGTACTGCACTGAGCCAGCCACCATTGTCCTGGCCATGGAGAGCCAGCAGTGCAGGGCCGAGGCATGAAACAAGTTTCAACATTTTTCTGTTTCTTGTGACATTGGGAAAAGTTTTGTTGTGCAGTTACAACTATGCTCTTCTTTTTTTGTTGCAATTTAAAATTCTGTGCATCAAGGTTTTGAAAAGCAGGAAAGCCTTTAATTCTGTTCAAAAGAGACACACAGACATCAGCCATTGTTTGTTTATTTTTGGTTTAGTTTTTGTTTTTGCTTTTTTTGTTTCTTTTTTTTTAGTACTGGGCACCGATACTATCCATTGCTATCCTCAGGCCCTCTGTTGAGTTCTAAACAGATTATATTATCGTCTATTTTCCCTCATTAAAATGTCACATTCCATCTCATGTCACCAAAGCAATTTCTCTCTTTCTTCAATTTGCATACAACAGACACGGCTGGATGCGCTGAATCAAATTCTGTCTCTCCTGAATGGCCATGAGGGGGACGAGACCAAGAAGCCAGCCTCGTCGGACATCTTTGGCCGGGCGGTGGCACCCTTCAGCTCCGTGTCCCTGCTGGCGTCCGTCCACCTGCAGTTCCTGATGGGCACATTTGGGCTGGGCTGCCTGGAGCCCAGCTTGAGCGGGGAGGCCGGCGCACCCACACAGCTGCATCATTATAGGGTATACAGTTTGCTAAAATTGTTTTTGCCCAGTCCGGATTTCCTGGCTATGGCTTAAGGTTACACAGGCATGTATGGGAAACGCACAGCCTTAGCCACTTAAATTGGACACTACGTACCTATTTGCTCTTCTTTCTGTCTGTACAACTTCCATGTGACCTCTCATCCAACCATTCTAATATGTCAAACCTTTCATACAACTGACCAGTTGGCTAACCTGTCAAACAGTTGAATCGGTGTAGTTAGCATAGCCCTCCCTATACACAGAAGCAGTTTTTAAAGGAGCATTCATTAGTTTTCTTGCTTGTTTATTAGACATGCCTGGACCACAGTTCACCATCTTCAGAACCAAATTTGATCAAAATGCTCACCTCAGAGTTATTTCTGGAAAAGTTTAACAACAGACATAAATCAGCGCAACATATTATCAGTTCACCTCGCCATTGTCTAACCTGCAAAGTCTAAGCAGAATATCTGGAAATTATTATTATATTGCTTCTAAGTATTGTAGAATATTTGGTTCATGCAAGGAACTCCTATTTAATCATTTTATTTTATTGCAGGATGGCATCAGAGCAGCTAGCAAGACCACTCAGCTTGAGATCCAAACAGTAGCCCATCAGATCTATGACCATCTGGTCACCACACTAGCAAGCAATGTGGAAGAACCCCAGAGCTGCAAAGGTGGGTACCGGCGACATCTCACCCAGTTCTGTGTCCAGGGGAAGGCTGAAGAAATCGTAGTGTGTAGATTCCTTGGATAACCACACCCTTAACCCCAAACCTACAACTGAACAACATTGCTGCCAACATCATAGGAAGCTTTTACATTGTCTCTTCAGGCTTCAAAAGAGGTCTTCTCGAAGAGAGGTCAAATTCCAAAGTCTTCATAAATACCTAGCTGGCCTCTTGCTCTGTTCTACGATACATAATATTCAGACTGATTTAAATTTCATGTACTAGCCTATATTAACCACTTGCTGCCGGGTGAAATTTGAAGTTGCATGACGTAAAACCGGGAGTTTTTTAAGATCTTCCATTTTCAAATTCTTCAAAAAATCATAGCTTTATTTACTGGACGTTTACACCCACACAAATAACTGTCTGGTGACTACTCTAACCTGACAGACAACATCTATTGACGCCCAAGTATTTGAGCCAGGCCTGTTGCCTTGTAAAAAGAGCCCAGATTGTGCAGTGTTATTTAACTTTCTTTTGTTCCCGAAACCAGCGCAGTGTGCTACTGGCGTCTTTTCAATAGGGGCCAGATTAGCTTGCAGCGGTATTGTATCGCTCATTGCTGGAGCGCTTTTGTCCCCGGTGGTAATCCGTTTGTGCTGAGTGCCTCAAACAGTGGAATAATCTCTCAAAATGAGGAGTGATTTCCTCCGCCATTGACAACTGAAAAAAATGTTGGCAATTCCCAGCAGCTCGGTCTTTTGTCCCGAGTATGGTCTTTTGATACAAGGCCCAGCTCTTTTGTCGGGTTTCAGGCTCCCTGGTTTCATGTATAAAGCCTATGTGCTCAAAACCGGGCTCCCTGGTGGCATGCCGTGTCTCAGTCAACTTGGATAAAAAAGCCGGCAAGAGGTGCACCATAAATGACCGTAGTAACCGTGTAATCAAGCCTGATTGGTAATCTTTTTGATCATATCAAGAGTTACCATAAGACGTTGAGCTGTGT
This sequence comes from Acanthaster planci, assembly GCF_001949145.1. Next base: position 3,283,286 of record NW_019091361.1, read on the forward strand.
CTCCTCATAAGATGTGGTACAGGGAGTATATCAGCCTGGTTTTGGCGCCCAAAACTGGTGAACTTGATTAGATCATCCATTATTGAGGAGGTTCAGTGTTCATTAATGTTGTTAACCGTGGGTTTATTGCAACTCACCACATGCCAAAGCACTATACCTATTCTGTTTTAGTTGGGTTTGTGAGTGTGACATCTTCACAATTTAAAGTACATCCACCTACAGTGTGGAAATGAAATTGTTGCAACCATAAGTAGTGCATAGTTGGCGTATCAGGCAATGGGCGCTCTTGATTAGTAGAATATGGGCACCAGTGACTCACTCAGTGACACACCAGTATCATTTCTGTCCCCCTCATTGTCCCCTCTGTCCGCAGGTGCCTGGCATAGGCTGCTGCTGGTCACCATCTTCGCCTTGAGCGTCAAGTACCAGCCGCCAGACGTCCTGCTGGCCGTCTCTAGTGGTATCCTTCCCCTGCTGGCCAGGCTGTGTGGGGAGGGAGGCCAGGCGGTGCTGGCCAGGCCAGTGCAGCCCCTGCTTAGTGGTGGTGTGCCGTCGGTGCACTGCGTGCTGCAGGTGGCTAGCATGAGGCTACTGCAGATACTGGCCATAACCACCAGGTATAGACCCCTCTCATATTGGCTACTGTTTGTATGGGCAGTCAGAGTTTGCAGAAATATCACCTTTGGTTGGTGTTAAGTTTCACCTCAGTGTACTTTGCCGATTTTTGTTAAGAGGGTCCTATTTTCATTTAGTACCCGTGTGTAGTAACAAGCAAGTTTATGTTTTGATGTTGGTGTTTTGATAGCTGCATGAGATTTTTCAACATTTAGTGAAATATTCCTTTGCTTTTCAACCAACAGCCAGCCATAGTTTACCCACCTCTTGTGGGCAAAAATATGACTGGACATAGAAAGAATGGACTCTTTAGTCTTGCAGGGAATTTTTTCGTTAAGAGTAACTTGCATTTCGATCCAGTTTTGATTCATTTTGATTTGTTTTGTTTATTTTGCTTGTAACTTTCCTCACTTGGGGCTTAATGACCCATTTTGTTGAAACACAGACAAAGTTCTGTTCGTTTACTGCCGTGACAAATCTTTGAATATTCTGGAAGAATGCTTTAAGGGCACGGGCAGTTTAGACTTAAAGACGTTCTAATATTCTCCTAATTTAACATAACCATTTTAAAAATCTTTTTTAACTAACCCTATATGAGAATATTTCCATTCTTTATTCTAATGCTGGTAGCACCCATGCTGACCAGCTTAGCAAGTCGGTCATCCAAGCCCTGGTCAGTCTCCTGCACGAACAGCTGTGCGGTCTGTTCTCAATGGCCTGTGGAGAGACGGAATGGAAGACACTAACCAGCTCAGCCCCCAGAGACAAGACCGAGGGGAAAGGAACAGAGGGCAAGGAGAAAAAGACGAGCACTTCAGGTCCCCAGCCAGGTAGAAACTAGGCAGAATCTCTCGGAAGTGTTTGTCTGTATGTGCTTATTGAGAATATGGTTAAAACCCTGTGAGCAACCATGCCCACAAAATTACATCGATTTTCCACATGGATAAAAAATATCTAGGTCATTTCCCCGTCATGTCTGTCGCTCAGTGCCACGATGAACCTGTGCGACTGTTTTGTGGTTGCTAATACACCCATGAGGTCCCCTCTCTGTCTACAATTCATTTGGTGCTGTGAAAGTACAGTAATACCAGTCACAACCCAACCTGCCGTGACCTGTCGGCACCTGTCAACAAAGAGGTCCACTTACTGCGAGAGGTCATATGGGGAGCCTGGGAATACTGGTCTTTCAACAGGCCGTACTCCACAGCGGTTATGGCTAGGTTAAAGGGACTTGGCAGTCTTGAAGCACATTAGTAGCTTGAGGATTACAAAGATTGTCAGCTTAATTCAACAAAAAACAAAAAACTTATTTAAAAATACGATGACTGCTGTGTGTTTTTTATCTCCGTAATACTGAGATGTGTTGTGAAGGTTTTCCATAAAGCAAGTTGTCGAGCAAGAAGGAATGCCACCTGAGTGTCACTGAATGGGATCAAAGTTGAAAAGTTTTCCAAGGGAGATTTTGTTGTCGATTTCTTTAAGAACAGACTGCCAGTTATAAGAAGGAATATTCACTCTTCACACTGAATCAGAAGAAAGTTTATTATTTCATAAGCAAAAGTTTGTTGTTGCAGAAGCCTATTCTATCCTCTTGTCTATGTAAAGGCAAACCACGTAAGGGGAAACACTCTCGCCACCTGGTGCAAACGGCTCTTGGAGACTTCCTGGTGTTCTTGCGTCGTGTTGCTCTCAGCAGACCCTTGTGTGGGAGCATGGCCTCACCTAATTGGACGTCGGTGCTGCTAGCCATAGCTGGACACCAGCCAAGCACAGGTACCAGTAATCGCCCAAATAGGTTTAGACGACATGCACATTTTCTGAAATTTTAAAGATATATTGGTGTGTTTGTTTTCTTTGTTAAATTTTTTTTAATGTAGGCACAGTTAATATAAATGAATTCTTTGGGTTGTTTTCATAGGTCTACCCAGGATTGAAAACATCCGCACCAGATTACTGTCATTGCATCTGTTGGAAGCCGTCCTTCCTGCATGCCCCATGGACACACAGGAGGGGCACCAGTACCAGGTCAGGGCACCAGTCATTGTCAATCGCTCACTCTACTGTGCGTCTTGCATTGCAAGTCCTATTTCACTCAATTACTGGTTCTATTTGGGAAAATTTTTTTGAGTGTTAATAGCATTCTGAATTCTTACTATTATAAAAAAAAAGTACTTCTTTAAAAATGTCATTATTCTGATGGGATAAATAGATTTTCACAGTACGATCATGAGCTCTGACTAATGCTTGTACTGTGAAAATGGATTCCATATCCATAAACCAAAAGATGCCTGTAGAAATACAGAAAAGAATGTTGTCTTTTTAGTTCAAGTGTGGGGAAATAGGATTTTGCTAAATCAGGTTGAAAGAATTTTAAACTAAGTCTGCTTATCTTAGCAGTAGTTGAAGCTGGGTCATAGTAAAACATATAGGGTGAGAACCACCATGCAGCTTACATGTATATGTATAACTGTTTGACCCCAGAGTGCCAAGTCACCTATCGTGCCAATACCTTTGTTTGTTGGTTTTTGGGGAAAAAAATCGTTGCTTGTGTTGAATAGTGGGTTACTTTTTTTTTTGTCTTCCAACATTCTCAGGTAGTGCAGCAACTTTTTGACAACCTGTCAGAGTGCATGTGGCGTGCTCCCCAGGCCCTTGCCCGCCACCAGTCTCACCAGAAGCCCCCAGACTCCACAGCCCCTGACTCGTCAGTCCCCAGCAGCGTGGCCCCAAGCCCCCAGGCCAAGCGACCCACGTCCTCAGTCTCCGAGAGCGGGGACGATGGTGAGGAGGAAGACGATGATGACGACATCGCGCTGCAGGACACAGTGTTCGACGGGGAGAAGGTGGTGTGCTGCAGCGTGGAGGGGGGCCACACCCTTGTCCACGGATCTGGTGGGAGGGGCTACGGCCTTGGGGCGACAGGAATCACAGCCGGGTGCTACCAGTGGAAGGTGGGTTCATTTGCTGACTGCCTCTGCAGAGAACAGTTCTCTTTATGTGATTATGACAATAATAAAACACTTGGGAACCTACTAGCTATCGTGATTGCTCAGTAAGATGGGCTACTGTAAAGTAACTGCAAGGTTGTGGATTCCAAGCCCAGCTGAAGTGTTTTGGGGGTGGTCTGAATTCTTATCAGCAGTCGATGTTTGATATTTTGTTCCTTATCCTTTTTGTGGATTCGGAAAGTTTTTATTTTGAAATGAAACTTGAAGTACGAGAACCTTCTCTTGCTTTAACCAGCGTAGGGGAATCATTTCCAAAGCCAGCAGATGTCGCAAGGAAAAAGGATGCAAGTACAGTAGCAAAAGTAATTCTAACATAGAAACGGTTACAATCCTCTTTTAAAAGTGCTCGTCTGTTTCATCCCCTTCCCCACCACCAGTTTTACATCACCAAAGAGAACAAGGGCAACGAGGGCACCTGTGTGGGGGTGTCGCGGTACCCGGTACGGGACTTCAGCCACCGCACCACCTCAGACATGTGGCTGTACCGGGCCTACAGCGGCAACCTGTACCACAACGGAGAGCACTCATTGACCCTGCCAGGCTTCACCCAGGGGGACTGCATCACCTGTGTGCTGGACATGGAGGCCCGCACGCTGTCCTTTGGCAAGAACGGGGAGGTGAGGCGCCGGACCCGGCCCATGTGCCAATCTTGGCAGTACTTTGCAGAGGCTATTACAGGACTTTGCAGGACTTTTCCTGAGTTTTCTCAGAGCTTTGTCGGATTAAACGATAGAAATATATTGCAGTATTTTGTTGTCGTTGTAACCCTCTGGAATGTGGATTTATATTCCCCACTTTCATCCCTGATATATCCAGTGTTGTAGTACAAGTCCCTTAAGGACATTACAAGACCAACATGGGACCTCAATTCTGAATTCAAGTCACAAACTATCCAAATGAACTACAAAAGGGCTCTCTCTGTGACTGGTCTTGTGTCTGGGTTTGTGAAGAACCATCATAAGGAAGAGATGCAACTTAGTTTGACAAACTCTAAAAAAATAGTATATGTTTTTACTGTTCACCTCTGCTAATTTAAGTTTTGTTGAAAGCTCTCAAGCAACATTGCATAATGACCTGTAAGCTGAAATGATTACACTGTTCTGCTGCACAAGCTCAACTACTGAGTGCATGCAGATACAAACTGTTCCTTGTACCAGTTGGCTATATAGTTTAATTGACTGTTTCACAGTGGCCCAAACTTCTTGAAGTTAACGAGATTGAAGTAGAATTGTTGTTATTGAGATCGGTGTACATTGTTTTAATATTTTATTTTGCCCAGGAGCCAAGGTTGGCCTTTGATGATGTTGAAGCAACAGAATTGTACCCAGTGGTCATGTTCTACAGCAGTAACCCTGGGGAGAAGGTAGGCACAAATGTATTGTCAAGTGCTATTACCACACAAATTGGCTCTTTGTCCAGAGTGTATGCATACTTGAGAACTGGGCAATCAGACAGTCCTTACAGTGCATCACAACTTTTGCATAGTTACAGAAGCTGTGAGGGCATGGCATTACCTGTCCTTTCATGCATATAAACAGGAGGTCAGGTCTTCAGCTGTTAGTCAGTGAGACAGGTAGAAATGCAGGCTAGCCCATCAGGCAGTTCCATATGCCAATGTTTGTTTATCTGCCTTCCTTTTCCCCAAGGTGAAAATTGGTGAGATGCAGGTTCGAGGTGCGCCGCGAGACCTCCAGCCAGGCGAGCCCCTGTGCGCCCCAACCTCCTCTGTCCTGGCTGAGGCCCACGTGACCCTCCTGCGATCACTCCATCGGGAGCCTAGCTGGAGGGACACCATCAATAACAGCATCCAGGCCCGGCTAGCACAGATCCAGAGGTTGCACCAGTCCGCGCCAGGGCCCACAGCCCAGGAATCCGACCGCAGCACTTCTGCCGATCCCCGGCACAAAGCTGAGACGACAAGGTGTAAGTCGGCACCCAGGAAGTCAGAAAGCGATGATGTGAAACCCGACAGGAGGAATGCCAACGGAGATGGCAGGCTCTCAAAGAAAAGCCGGGGAAGCATGTCGGATTCAGAGCTGGTCAAGACAAAACTGGGTGAGGTAAAAACAAAATCGGACAAGTCAAAGGAGACAGAGAAAGCTCTGGATGTTGGGAAGAATGAACAGAAGGGAGATGACCCAGTGAAGGGCGAAACAAAAGCTGCAGATGCAAGTGACAAAAGAGAAGACAAATCATCCAAAATGAAAGATACTGACTCCAAGTTCGACAAAAACCATAAGAAGAAAGATGAAACTGAAGACAAAGCTGGGAAGAAGGAAGTTGCAGATGATAAAGAAAAAGGTTTGTATTTATTGTGAGAATGTGTTTACAATTAATATTAATTTGTAATCCTAAAAACATAATGCCTATAATACATGAAATGCTTTAGCTGCTACCTACTGAAGAGATCACAGTCATTGATAAGAGAAATTTCACTGAGATTTTCACTAATTTCTTGGGAAACAAAATACCACCTGAGCTGAAATTTCAACAGGGTAAATTGTTTAACCCTCTGCAGTAAAGATGTGATGCTGTTGTGGTTGGCGTTTGGAAAAGGAAAATTAAATTCAGATGACAAAGTTGTGTGGTACTTGGCAATCTCGTTTTCAGACACTGAGTCAACAGACTGGATGGAACTTTGTAACTCTGTCCTACCAGTCTTGGCGGTCATCGGAGGCATTGACAGGGGCCTGAGAATTGGTGGACGCTGTGTGCATAAACAGACCTGTAGAGAGGCCACCCTTCTGGGCATGCTCAAAGAGGGTGGTACCTCGGCCAAGGTGCAGTGGGAGGATGCAGATTCCACCATCAGGTATATGTGCGTGTGTATGCATTGACAGACACCTATATGTCTAGGGTTCTATTCCCACCTGTGTCCTTATCCTTTTGCTCATTGTTGAGCAGAGGCACAGGACATGGCCTGTTTGTCCTCGGACAGGGAATTTTAAAGTTTTCTTCATCCTATAAAATGGCTTGTGTTCCGACGCATCTTCTACTACCTTTGTAGGGTTGCTTAGGTTGCGCTTAGTGTTTTGCTCACTTGGAGACATTTTTGGCTACGATTAATTGGAACATTAAGACTGTAATGAGTAAAAAAAGTAATGAAAAAAAATTAAAATAATCAAAATGTTGAGAATGTTAATTTCAAGGCTTGTTTGCTTTATTTTCTGTCAAGCAGCGACTGTGCAATATCAAATCTGGAGCCCTTGGAGCCAGCGGGATTTGAGCCAGCACACCTCAAGGGTGTCAGTGCGACTGTGCTGTGCGACCTTGCCCTCCTCTCTGGAATCACCAACGAGAGCACCCAGAGAGATGTAGTAAAAGCAGACCAGCCTGCAAGACCTGCTGGCGAGGGGGCGACGGAAAATGAGAAAGAGAAACAAGATCAAAAGAGGAAGGAAGAAGATGTGGCCAAGACGGATGCGTTTGAGAGGTCTCTGGATGCAGATATTGCCAGAGCGATGAAAGAAGAGGAAGAGGAAGAGGTGACTGCAGAGCCCGAAGGCCCTGTAGAAGTCACAGAGCCTGTTTCGAGTGTCGAAAGCACTGACATTGACAGCCCCACCTCGCCGAAAGCCAGAAACCCTGCAGCGGCTACAAAATTGTCAACATTGCAGCTGCAACTGGAATCACCGGATTCTAAAGCCAGCCGAGGTGCCGCTGCATCAAGTGCCGAAGGCCAGGTTGTCCCTGCACCGATCACCAACGAGAGGGTGGTTGAGGAAGTCTCTAAAAGCATCTCTCAGGAACTGGACCCTGACTCGAGGATGTTGTCGGCAAGTGACCAGATGCCAGAGCCATCCCTCAGGGATGAGATGGAAGGAACATCTGCCGCCTCGAGCTGCAACGATTCACCAGCCCTCAGCCCCACGGATGCCAATTTGTCCGACACTAGCACCCTGTCCGTCCAGGCTGAGACCCCCAAGGTGGAGCAAGAATGTCCCATCCCGACCCCCGCTGCCACCATGAAGGAGACCCTGACTGCTCCTAAACCGGGCCTGAAGCTGGAAGACACCACCAAGCAGTCGGACACAGAGATGAAGAGCATTATGCTGGCCCACCTTCAGGTGGGCGCCCTGAAGACGCTCAGCGTGCTCATGGGCTGCTCAAAGTACATTGAGATGCTACTGGTCCCCAAGACCCTGACGGCCGAGAAGCCACAGAAGGACCAGCCACCCCTCCCGCCAGTCGGCGAGAAGCAGCAGCGCAAGGGCAGCGGGGGCAGCGACAAGGACCAGGGGGAGCTGGCCAGGGCCAAGGAGGAGATGGAGAGCCTGCGAACAGCCATGCGCACCATCATGAGGCAGCTGGTGAAGCGGGCTGTCATGCCCTCCCCCATCAGGCGCGTGGTGTGCATGGCCGAGCTTGAAAGAGCCCATGCCATGCTGATCAAGCTGGCAGCCCAGGCTCCATTTACAGACGGTAAAACCACCTCTTCTAAACTAGGTGGGTAACTGTGAGATCTCATAGACTTTTTCATATTGCGTATTATTCATGGGGTCATATTCATATCGCATCAATGCAAAATTCTTGTTTCTTAGGGCAAACAAGAAGACCATGTTCCTGTTGATAAATCATGGGCAACATTGTGTTTTCATTCATTCATTGCAATTCTATCTTGGAGATTAAATAGGATCATTGTTTCCACATTATGCTTTCCACAGAGATGTTAGCCAGCCAAGCCCGCCGGCTGGAGCGAGAGTCTGCTGCCGTGGCCACTTCCCAAGCTGACAGCCAGGATCGGCAGAGTTCCTCCTCCACCACTGTCTCGGCTCCACCCACCCCTTCTTGTTCCCTGCCGTCCCGTAGCCGCCTGAGGGGGGTGGGGATGAGGACACTATTCTCTCGTGGGTCGCAGAGGGCGACGACTGTCACCGCCATCTCACCCCCGGCGTCTCCGCCCCACTCCCCTGATGAAGACGCCCACAGTGAGGGTAAGATGCCAAGGGACAAAAGGTCAGATGTCAAAGGTCAGAGTATCGTAGAGGTCTTTAACTGTGGGAGAATGACCAAATTAAGGGGAAGATACGAAGGGTTACTAAGGGTTAAAGGTCAAATATCAATCAGAAAATCGTGAACGTCGTGAACTGAGGAAGGATGCTCACAAAGAGCATAAGGTATCCAAGATCAGAGGTTAGATATCAAAGGTCAGAATGTTTTTTTATCGAGGAAAGTGCATCATCTTTCTCTTTGGAAGAGAGGATTTTTGTCATGGATTCAGATGATCATCTCTTTAGGTTCGACTGTTTTGTATTTTTAAAATTTGTCTTGTGAACTGGTTTTCCGTTCCGTTGTCTGTTTGCAGCTTGGCAGTCCCATCCACCCCCGTCTCCACCTATAGCTGCTCCTCTCCTGGAAATGGGGTTCAGTATGCATCATGTACTAAAAGCAATGGCTGCCACAAGTAAGTCATCGGCTCCTTTATCATGATTATTGGGTTATCATCATTCCAACTTTAATGGTCTGCTTGATCTGTGCTATGCTGAACTCCCCAAATCGTAAAGGGAAACTGATCATGTCTACTTGCTTGACTTGTCGCAGACACGCGTGGGGACTTAGACACGCAGCGCATCACCATCCTAGCCACCTGGATGATAGAGCATCCTTGCCTGGAAGAGGAGGACGACTCCTCCCCCTTGCAGGTGCAGCCACAGCAACAACCCCAGGGTGGCGCTGCAGAGCAGACCAGTGGTAGGCAACAGCAGCAGCAACCATCAGGTGCACTCAGCAGGCCGTCTAGGCCCACCGATACTGAAAGCTCCACCAGCCGATACGAGGAATACGAAGAGTGAGTTGACCCTTGGAAGGTGGAAAAGAATACTGGTTACCCGTTGGTTTTTTTTTTTGCAAACTCTTGGGGGTTAGTTTGAGAGAGAGAGGAGAGGAAACAGTGATGCACTGTTGAAACCAAGTTTAGTGAGACTAGTTGTAATTATCACCTTTTGTTTCTGTTGAGCAGTTCCAGCTACCCAGACACGGAAGAGACCGCCAGACGGTTGAGAAGAACACCGTCCGTAGAGCGCCCCCCATCCCGCTTAGAGCGCTACCGGGCTGTCGCTGACCTGTCCTCACTCGCCAACGCCATGGCCCGTAATGTGGACAGAACAACGTGTAAGTCCAAACTCTCACATACAGTGTGTCTGAAGGGACTGGGGTTCACTTTTGCTGTATTCCTTTATGTGAAGTCAGTTGGCCATAGACAGTCATATTTCCAAATGCAGCATGTACATTTGCAGTTGGTGACATTAACTGTGGCAGACACAAGGGATTTACATCTATGCTGCTTATGCTTATCCCTGGAAATAACACACATTCCACTGAGCCATTAAAATACAGCTTCCTAGGTCTATGCATTATTCCGAGTCACAGCCATAACTTTTGGACACGACTTTTCCTCTGAAATAAGACAACTTGGCGCTTTGAACTGTTCTGCCTCAGACTACAGTAGATACACCTGCTACACGACTAATTTTCTGGTTATGGAGAAATGCTGTGTGACAAGTTAAGGTTACCAGCCAAATGGCCTTGTGATACATAGTGCTCCTAGTTGGTACCCAGCAAAAATTCTGCTTATATCGCACATTTGGCCCAGCTTTGTTTTCCATTCAGAAGTACTTACGACAAAAGATTTTTCATCTTTTGTCTCTGTGTCCGTCAGACCACTCTGAGGGTCTGTTCAGTGACTTGGACAGACAGGATCTCAGATACGAAGTCCCGTCTGAGGACATTGTCTTTGAAGATGACGATATGGATTTGGATGACGAGGAAGATGATACCCTGGTTACCGACAATGGTGGGGACCGGGAACTGTTGGGTCTATGGTACCCTGAGGTAGGACTTTTCTTTAAAAATAAAAAATGAAGTATAACTTAAGATTTCTAATTGGGAAGTTGTGCTTGCCATTCACAAAGCATCTCTTAGAGCTAGGATTCCATCACAGACCATGGACCCATTTGGAGGCCTTGAATGTTTGAGCCAAATAGAAAGTTTCCCAACTTTTTTGTATTACAAGATGTAATTTTTTTGTTGATTAACTGTGAGGTTGTAGTATTCTTTTCCATTCATTTTGTATCAAAGGTGCTCCATTGCATGCAAGATCATTTGAGTAATTTCTTAGCACAAGGTGCTCCATAGAGAAGGTCATGAAAAGGTCAAATAAAGCATGCTTTCCTTAACACCATGTTTGTGTACAGTCTTGCTGCTCAGTCGGATTAAATCTGCAAGTTACTCACTTGAAACATAACAGAAGTCACATACAAAGTGACAACTTCCACAATCGGAGACTGAAGCAGGAACTTGTAGACGTGCATCCCAAGCTGGAAATAAGAAAGTACATAAACAAGCACTTTCTTATGGGAGCCTGGAAGGATATGATGGATTCAAAACCTCTACCACAAGAAAGCATATATTTAAACAAAGCAAGGTGTCATCAGTACATTGTCCTATTGGCTTGGTATTCCTCATCAGCTGAGCCGCGAGTTGGAGGAGAGCGAGAGCCAGGTGACCTGCGACCTCTGCGGCATGACCACCCCACAGTTTAACCGCCACATGCGGCTGCAGCACCCCGGCTGCCGGCAGAGCTGTGGCCACATGGGTTACCGCAGCAATGGGGCCTATGTCGGGGGCTGGTTCGGCGGGGCCTGCGGCACCGGTAACCCGTACTACCTCATGTGCACTGACTGCAGGGAGAAGTACCAATCGGGCAACAGGGGTCTGGTAACCATGTCATCAGACTTTACTGTGACAACCGAGGGCACTGTTGATGGTAAGATTCTTTCCAAAGCTAGAAGGTTCTAATCAAATTTTGGGGAATTCTGTACAGTAACTAGCTCAACTAGTGGACTCCACTAACAGCTGGTACCATAATTAACAAGCTCTCGGACTTCAGAGTGTACTATGCTTATGAAGTGAAATGACCTTGAAGGCAATGCAATTAACATTTATATCTCCCACTTAATGCAAAACCCTGTCGTGCTAAAGTTGTTCACAGTAACGAACTGCTGTCCGTAGGTTGACGCTCCATCTGGCAAAACTTGTTTTCTTACAAACTCTGGTATGTAACTGAGTTTAAACTTTAACCCTAACCCCTTAGGGTGTATGTAAACTTGTATTGAAATTGGAGGATTTGGGACTGTTAGGGTTAAAAGATACAGCTGTGACAAGTGAACCATTTAAACCGATGTTTGCAACATTACCACTTGTCTTTCTTTCTCTCTCACCAGATGATCACGACTTTGTCATGGAAGATGACACCAATCAGATCTCGGGCCAGGAGACGTTTGAGCAGATCATGGGGCGTCTGGGCCTGACCGAGAGTCGCTCCATCCCTGAGCCGGTCCAGTTTCCGGAACCGGACCCCCTGGGGGCTAGAAGTGCGTCAGTCGGGGTCAGCAGGGGTCCCGGGGGAACCCTAAATCTCGGTGAGTGTAACATATACGTTAAATTTGTGTAAGATGCAAAAGTGTGGTAATTTGAACCTGTAAGCTCTTATCGAATTTGTGGTGTTTGAAAGGTCAGCCTGACATTATGTAACTTTGTGCTATGTTTGAACAATGAACTGATTCGGTCTTTCAAAAAGGTGGCGTCATTCAAAAACTAAGCACATGACCCCACACCAGTTTGAACATTTTCAGTGCATGTGAGTTGGAGTGCTACCATACTAAAAGGGCCAACCTTGATACTCATGTTGATGTTCTTGATTGACCTATGACACACTTCACAATGATCATGCACTGTTGAAATTCCAAACCGACTCATTGGCAATGGCACGGTTTGAGTGAGGGTTTGTAGATTGTGCCTATGCCATCTGCAAGTTGATCTGATTGGTTTGCAAAATCATGGTGTCACAATTGTTCTTAGATGGTACCAGCCAGCGGGACTCTTGCCTTGTGAATCGGCTGAGCCTTGGGGAGCAGGTCGCCCTACTGTCCACTGCCCATGACAGGGCCGTTGCCCTGAGGAAGACAACGGCAGCTGCTCAAGTACTCCTGGCTCGGTCTATGGTCATGAGAGCGCTCTCGCTGCTGTCTGTCAGGTATATCTGCTTCTGTTTGAGCTTTTCTTTGCTGGATTTGTTCCGACAAACTTGAATCTTGTGATGTTTTTTGAAAGTTTAGATGCTGATAACAGATGATGTTGATTTCAACCAAAAAATATAAGCACTAAAATATTATATGCAAAGTTGATCACATCCTATTAATTTCTTGATGCTGGCCTTTGATCCAGACCATCAGGAAGAAATGTGAAAGTTGGCTGCTGTACCGGTATCAAGATTTTTTACCAAAAGTAGCACAGGAAAGTAACCAAATCCATTAAACTCTTCATCGTGTTTGTCTGTATGTGTCATGTGCAGCGGTTCTGCCTGTAATCTCTCCGAGGGCCTGGAGCAGCTGGGCCTATCAGACATCAGGCTGGTTGTCCGGCTCATGTGCCTGGCAGCAGCAGGCCGGACAGACTTTGCGGCCGCCAACAGCCCCTCGTCGACAGCCGGTTATGGCAGCCAGGTCCCCCTGGATACAGTGTCCACGGGAACAGTGGGCATGTCCTCCAGTCTGGCCTACCTCAGCTCGGCCATCGGTTCTCTGGTGGCTTGTAATCCCAGTGCAGCCAAGATGCTTGTTCAGCTGTGCACCAAGGTTAGAATTAGTCCGGCTTTGTCATGATTTTAGGCATTCGCGGAATAATGATCTCTAACAGTTGCGAGTATGCAGCTTACTGTATATCTCATTCATGTGTGAAAAACTGCAATTTAGATCTCACAGTCACGACAAAAATCCCTCCTCTCAATCGATCTTGCAAAGCTGGTGAATGGTTGAAATAATGTAGAAAGAGGTCCATTTGGTTAGCAAGACGTTTGTGTCAAGAAAATCTCTTGGTGTTTTCCATAAGAATCCCTTCATTTTGAGGAATTTTGAGAGGAGTTGGTAGTGGCTGATAATTTGAGCAATTCATCCTTGGATTGTTAACTTAATATAGCTGGTCATGTTCAGGAGGTCTTGTGTGCCATTGGAGTTGCAAATCCTTCAGCATACCCTTAACTTGTGCAAGACACTTCAACAGAAAGCTCGAAAGTATTTCTGAGTTGCCAGTCTTGTAAGCCTCCCTCCCATTCAAGCCACCAACATTTTTGGAAGTTAACAGTGGTGAGATTGTAAGGATTGTCCGTATTTCAGGATTTTTCAACAGTCTGTGTTTCATTCTGGAAAATCCCTTGTGTACAGTTAGTTTTTCTACATATAAAAGTTGATACAAAACCGAGGGGTTATTCCATTTGATCCCACACTGCTATGGGTCCCTTAATTCCTCTGAGGATTATTCCGTGGATAATTCATATTACTTCAGTGTCACTCCTGAGTGAACTATTTTCCAAACCTTTGAAAGCTGAAAAGAAAAAAAACAATGGTCGAGGTGCAGTGCATTGGCTGTCACTGCCCTGCAAAGAGATGCCTGTACCTCCCAGGTGCCCCCCCCCACAGAAATCCACTTTCACCTCCCCCGGGTATGCCTTGGCTCCCAACTAAAAATCTACCTCTGGAACTCTCCACGTCAGAGACCTTCTCTCCCACTTCATCTCATCAACCCCTAGGACCTCCTCTCAGCTGCCTGTGGTCTCAACGTGGCTGCCATCGACACCCGACGGGGAACCTCCACGGCCAGGGAGGATCCTGCCTCTTCCGATCAGCGAGCCCTCTCCTCTCCTAGCTTTGCCGTCACCCAGGCCCTGGTCTGCTTGCTGGCCGAGGGCCCCAAGCAGCAGGCCAGCCAGGCTCAACAGTTAGAGGGATCCACAGGTTGGTACATGGAGAAGGAATGGTAGAAATTTCTAGATTTTTATCTGGCATATTTCATTATTTTTTTTTAATCACTTCTTTTCAAATTTGACTTCACTTTTTCTGGAATTTGAGTGTTTCTTTGTATTGAAGAGATTGAAGTTCCCTGTAAAATGTTCTCACAAAGTTGACAGTTTTACACTTGTGTACACTTATTTCAAATGATGCTGTGACCTAGGAATGGTATGGTTTTGATTGATTTTTTGGATCCAACTTTAAGCTAGAATCATGCTGTTTGCCTGGATTCACTTTGGTGAAATATGTTATTGTATTATATGAGGATCTTGCATCCTTTCTTGTCAAAAAAAAATCACATTTCTTTTTCGAGATTTTTCAATGTTGAGAATTTTAACTTCCCAGTAAAACTGTTTCTCTTTGAGGACTTCAGTTTTTTCGTCTAAATCCTCACTAGTCAAGTTGCAAGCTTTTCAAATCAACTTTGACAACAGCACTCCTTAGTCCTTATTCATCCTTTTACTTGTGACTAAAAATATGATGGGACTTTCTTGAAGGACTTGTGACTGGTCTTGTGATAGAGTTCTTCAAACTTGATTCCATTTAGCATTTATTATCTGACTTCTTATCAGACTACGAACTGATTTCTCTCAGTGTGCGCTCTGTTTATTGCAGAGACCAACCAGGCCACAAAGGAACCACCCAGTGACCCCATGACCCCAGCAGCTGCCTCCACCCTAGCAGCCCGGGCAGCCCCGCCCCTCCAGCTAGCCAACGCCCTGGCGGCCTGCTGCCTGTCGGGCCGGCTTGCCAGTCAGCACCGGGAGTGGGCGGCTCAGCAGCTGGTCAAGACACTCTCTGGCCAGGCCCGGCTAGGGGCAGTCCCTTTAGTCATCGCTGCAGACTTCCACAGCGACCTGCCCCCATGTCCTGTGACGAGAATAGATGCTCACCAGGACGTGTTGACAGGTTGCATCTGGAATCCAACTAAAGCACTACTAGCAACAAGGTAATCTGTAGAAACCTCAAGATTCAAATTTTTGTGGGACATCTGTAAAAGATGCCATTTAACTTTGTACCCTGTCATAATTGACTCAATATTTGTGCTGTTTTCATTAGTACTGATGTCCAAAGCCATGGTGCATTTACTCATGTATTCTGTGTTAACTGTGGTCATTTGATGGCCTTTTCCTCTTTTTACAAATTCATGTAAACTTTGAAGGGATGGAGGTCTTTTATGTGAATGTGTTCAATAAACTGGACCTTCTTCAGTGTGGAACTTTAAAGTAAAAATGTTGCATGGTGCTGTCGTAAGATTGAAACTGTTGTGTAAAGAAGCAAAGTAGCAAATTGTTCTTGGAAGGTGGCATTTATATTATCTATCCTTAGATTTTATACTTACTTTGGAAAAGATTTGAAATCAGGGACTGGTTATACACTTTTTGATAAATATTTTGGCAGTGACATTGTTGACATGATGCAGTGACATTTAGAGGTCTTAGAATTACATTTCATGTAAGCCATTGAACTATCAGTACTCTTCCTTTCCATCTGTTGTTGTAGTGGCTGTGATGGGGTGGTGAGACTGTGGGGTTCCCTGTCTCGTCCCCAGCCTCTCCTGCAGCAATCCTGCACCTTCACCGACAGCGACGAGTACGGTGCCTACATCAGCCCCAGTCGCTGCGGCCTGCCACTGACCAACCTCTGCTACAATGCCAATGGGAGGGTCATCGCTGCCTCGCTGGAACACATGGTCAATGTGTGGTTTGTCACAGGTGGGTGCGCGGGCTGCTGAGATTGGCTCATGTTAGAGATTAGCGACGGTGATGGAACCATGGAGAGGGGGCTACTGGAAGGGAGTTATATGTCCTCCCCTTTTTAGTAGAAGCCTCGGACCTTGGGGATGCCCCGCTTCCTTTTGTTTCTTGAACAAAATGATGGAAGCCTCGCCCGCATTTTCTGTCAGTGTCCCCCCCTTGACAAAAAATGTGCGTACTGCCAAGTGCCCCACCCCCCCCCAAGTTTCACCCGGTAACACTACAGATGAGTTTCCATGAGTTGAAAAGCAAAACTAGTTGCTATGAGCTCTGAAAATTTGGTTCTGCAAAACAGTCGTAATTACTAGAATGCCAAATATGGCGTAGTCAGTACTTTTTGCATTTTCTTGGAGAAACTGGTTGATCAGAATTCTCATGCCTTTAAATGTACTGCTAGAGATTTGATTACCAAATGAAGTTCTCTGCTTTCGTAGGCGGCAGGGGCCATCTTGATCAACAACCCCAGCTGGTGACTGCCCTTGCTTGGCCCAAATTCAAGGGCTTACTGGAGGGACGGGCCGGCACAACCACGGAGATGCTGGTGGTGGGGCGCATCGATGGCACCCTGGGATTGATCGAGGTCCTGGACCATTCCACCTACCACCGGGTGGAGCTGGAGCAGTGCTACCGACAAAACGGTGAGAAATTGTCAGATGTTCCCGCATTTGACTTGACAGGAAGGGGCAAACAGCTTACCTAGAGATTTGAGTTGACTTTGTGTCAAGAATGTCTTGGCAGTTTCTCAACATATCATTAAAAATATTCACTGGAATTTGTAATGTGTATGTAAATTATAATGTTTTATTTGTTGCTTACATTTTGGGTTTACAAGAGAGCCACAAAATAATCTGAAATGAGTCTCACCTTCCTTTCCTTTCATAATTTCCAAGACTTTCTTTACCTAGGAAGTAGGAGTCCTCGTAAATTACCCTGATCACAAGTATTTGTTTCTTTCAAATACTGCGCTCATTCATGTGTAGTGTTGTAGCAGAGTAGAATGCACGTCCCTGCAAGTCCATCACGCCATCCACTTTTTAAGTCAAGTCACAAGCTATTCAAACGAAATGCAACCAAAGCATTCCTTTATCATTGTTCGCCCAGTTACTTGTGACTGATCTTGTGAAGGGACTTGTGACTGGGATTGTGAAAGGTTTTAAAAAAGGAATTAAATACTACAGCAATGCTTGTGTATGCCGTCTTTTTCTGTTTACCTGATATTTGAGGCAAACATGTCAGAAACAACTTATATCTCTGCTTTAGGGTTTTGGCAGTACAGTGAGCAATATGCCAGCAGTTTTAAACAGTACAGCCAGTGAGGATTTGCGGCGTAAGTTTCAATTTTTGTCTTCCATCTCTAGTGGCTGTGACCTGCCTGACATGGTACGATGAGGACCGGCGATTTGCTGTTGGCTACTCAGATGGAATCCTTGCAATGTGCAGCCGCGACACCTTTGACCCGGAACCCATTATAGTGCTCCATGCTCACAATGTGAGACCCCCATTCAAACCTCGTTTGCCCCACCCCACCCCCAAATTTCACTTGAAAGTATTCAGCGGTTAATTAGATCTCAGAGTTGAGCATTTGTTTTCATTTCAAAATTTGTTCTTTGAGTGTTCTGCCAAGATCACTGAATAGCTCTTGGGATCATGTTCAACATAAACTTAGTCAGTTGTTGTGTATGCTTGTTTTTGAGGATGTCTGTCAAAGGTTTAGTACCACTTTGCTAAGGTTGCAAGTCTCATGAATAAAGATATTTAGCCAAATACACGTACATGTATTTTTGCAACTTCATGACATACTTCTGGCATGGATTTTGATGTAAATGACAGTAGCAAACTTGGAGCGGTGTATATTTTTGGTGAATATTTACTGATGCATTCAAGAACGAATGAGCTTTTTTTGGTTTATTTCAGACGGCCATTGACCAGCTAGGCTGGGACCCTACTGGTCATCTCCTGGCCACCTGCTCCCAGGACCACGAGGTCAAGGTTTGGGCCCAGAAGTCCAACCGCTGGCTCTGCCTGCACGTCCTCCGGCATGGCTGCCCACTGTCGGCCCTCCACTGGTGCCCTCACCTGAACCAGCCCAGCAGTCCCGTTCTGCTGCTAGCCACGTGAGTCATCGTCAGAGGGTTGGGCTTGCCCAATCGAGCCTGTGTTAAAAATGCCCAAACTGGCCAAACCTTGTCCAAGTTTGAAAGCTACAGGTGGCAATAACACACATTTCTATGGAGGGCAGATCCAGAACCGACTGTCTAGATGGGAGGAGAGCAAAACATTTTTGGAGGGGTGGACAAAAATCTTCAGAATTTCTTTTTATAACCTGTGGCCTTTTTGAGAGGTGAAGCTGAGTTATAAGGCTTTAGAGTTTTAGAGTTTTAAGAAAAATAAAAGACTCGTCAAAATCACCCTTTTATCTTTATATTGCTTGAAATTAATACTATTCAGCCCTTGTTTTGGGAGGGGTGATTGGCTCCTGTTGGCCCATCCCTGGATTGGCCATTGGTGTCCATGAGCAGTGGTTGCAGCCGCTAACCAGCGTCTCCATTGGCCTACGTGTAATTTTCAGCCACAGTCCATTTTAACTGTTCCTGTTCCTGTGCGGGATTGTGGGTAAAATGGGCAAGTCTCAGTGACACCAACACAGTCGTAATATATCACCACTTGCTATTCCATTGATACTTACAATTCCGTTCCTGGAGGTCACTGCATAAAGGTTGCCCAATGAGAACGTTTTCACGTAGCACGGTGCAAAAGTGTAAAGTGTGCCCCCCGTTTCTTTCTCTCCATTCAGTGGCTGTAATGACGGCAGCGTTAGGGTTTGGAAAGTCCCGCACACTGGAGCGGACGTCACCGTGCCGAGACTGGGCCAACGAGATGAGAGTCTTCAAGGAGTACCCCAGACTGAGGTATTACTTGGCTTGGCCATGTGTGTGCCTAGGCAATATGTTTTTTTCTCATGTTTAAAGCCTGCTTTTCTCAGAAGGCCTAGAGTCAGAAGAAATCTGTTACTTTTCTTTTCCAGTTATTCATGCAATGAAGTCAGCAGTCCTTAAATCTTGTGGATCCGTGGAACTCGGTTATATCAAAGTCTCGTTTTGGAAATTTTCTGTAAAATTTTTTCCACTCTTTTCAGTTACTGCTCCCTTTTGTTTTTGTGTGTCAAGGGTCAAGGCAGTGACACAAACCAATCAGATAGTGCTGTGGAGGTGTTCCATGTCAAAGGTCACAGTGAGGCTGTCACTCAGCTTGCCTTCAATCCCAGCTCCATGCTCCTGGCCTCAGGATGTGCCCGAGGTTACATCAACGTCTGGGCACTCCGTGTAAGCAGTGCTGCTAATTTTGATTAAGAAACGATCTAAAGGGGGCATTTGATTAAGAACTTTTTGGGATTCTTGCACCTTGGCACACTGATGGATGTCAGAATTTGGGAATAAATTCATACAATGTCTCACCACAAAGTGAAGATTGTAGACAGAGTCACCTGAGCTGTGATTGGATGCCTTAATGGAAGGATATATCCCAGTGCTAATATCATTCACTTATTGTATTTGGAAAATGACATAAATGTGTATTCATGGCATTCATCAATTATTGTTTTGGGTGTACTTCAAAGAGACTTTTCACTTGAGGTAACTTTAACAGAATAGACACTTGTTTGCTCCTAGTAAGGTACGCATTAGACTGACTAGACTTGACCAGTGGTTTACCACGTACAGTAACCAGTTTTGATAACCTTTGATATGTTGAATTTCAGTGTAAATATACCATTGAAATTTATCCTACAAGTGTAGTCTAAGTAATTGATTTTCATTTATGAACGAAGTAGATGTTGCTTAATTCTGCTTTGGTTCCCCTAGTTTTAAATTTCATACAGTAACTTTTTACCCTCCCCCTGCCTTCAGGAAAGTGCCGTACTGCAGACAGTTCAGGGCGACGGTCCCATCCAACAGCTTTGCTGGGTCAGTGATGCAGCCGGGCTGGCCGCCTGTTTCCAGAACTCCAAGCAACTAGTCATCCTGGGCTACACCGACACGCTGTTCATCAGGAACCGGGTCTATGCCGCGGCACGGATGGCCTTGCTCAACCAGGGAATCGTAGGATTGCATCAGGCACCCTGCCTGAGAGCCTTCCTGGAGCGACTGCCCAAGATACTGCAAGACCAGTACTCATATGAAAAGGTGATTTGGGATAAAGGATTCGAGGGAAGTGGGGTTGGCTTGCCTTCCACCTCTGTGACCTGGGTTGAAATTCCACCCTGGCTGACATTGGGACTGGGTTTTCAGTCCCTAAATTCCAAGGGCTTCTCTGGAATGTTCGTGGTTGTTTCATCCATCTCTAAAGCTGATAATTTTCTCCTTGTCTTCCCCATGACCCCCTCAGTTTTTAATTGGCATTGGGCATTTTCTTATCATAGGTCCACGTCTTGTGTGGTGACCAGCTGGTCCACAGTAGCTTCCTGCAGTGTCTGGCCTCTCTGGCCGTGGCCTTGCAGCTGGACAAAGCCCTCTTCTACTCGCCCACCTCCCTGCAGACCCAGGCCGAGGCCTCCGACACCACCCACCTCCCCTACCCCCACCACCGCAACCACCACGGGGCCGGCCAGCTGGCCGTGGCTACCCAGTGGAGCTGGCTGTCCGCCTTCTGCACGGCCCTCAAGTCGGCCGGCGCCCTCCTGAGGCGGGAGCAACTGCCAGCCGAGTTCAGCGTGCCGGATGCGGAGACCCTGGAGGGAGCCGCCACTGAGGGTCCATTGCTGGACCCCAAGCCCTCAGACAATGGCCAGTGGAGCCTGGCCATGGACGAGCAGATCATGGCCTGGGCCACCAACCGGCCTGAGGACTGGCAGCTGGGGGGAAAGTGTGACGTCTACATGTTCGGCAGTGGCAGGCACGGCCAACTGGCTGAGACAGGACGGGGCACCAACTTACCCACTATCACCCAGTCATTCTCGCAAGCACAGCAGGTTGGTTCATTCAGAGCTCAGGTGTCATTTCCTCTGGATGTATTCCATCAATATCCAATAAAACAGTATCCACTGATTTCCAGGCATTTGAAGTATACTTCACATTGTACAAACTTGGGAGAGTCAATTTATTTAGTTATTTTGCCAAATAACTGTCAGGTAGAGATTTACCTTTCCAATATCATAACCATTCATGAGTCTAAGGAGACACACGTGGCTGGTGCATATAGCACTCTCCTCTTGCAATTTTGTCCCAGATTCTATTCCTGGCCTGGACAACATGTGAATAGAGGTGACGCGACGGTTTTTCTCAGATCTCCAGTTTTGCTCCTGCGACAATCAAACTTTCAATCCCTGCAGTCAAGTGTGCGTTAATTTGGGACTGCCTGAGGTGGTTTAACTATGTTAGCTACTTCCTTTGTAATTCAGCCTTGTGGCTTTGTTCTTGATAGAATTAATTTTAAGTCACAGGAGCCCTTGATGAGGTTTGGATGCAATTGCAGAAATCACTAGACCGCTTGATAGCTCCAAAGTTTGAAGTGAATCACATCCAGCTGTTTGCTTTTTACTTGGATTTCAGGTTGTATGCGGCCAGAATTGCACCTTTGTCATCCATCGCAATGGGACAGTGTCCGCCTGCGGCGAGGGTAGCTATGGCCGGCTAGGCCAAGGGAACTCAGACGACCTGCACTCCCCGACGGTCATCTCGGCACTTCAAGGTAAATTGCATACAAGTCAGCCAATCATACCCAACAATTCTGCATAATAGTGCTGGGGAGATCTCAAAACGCAGGCTGTTTCTGCTCTTTTGGGACAATTTTCGTTTTTTTCTTCAGAAGGCTCCGTCAGCATTGGTGCTCAGTTCAGATAAGGCCATCCCAAGTTAAGAGACATCCAGTCCTGGGTCAGGTCAAATGAACTGTGACAAAGTATTCCTTTCAGTCCTTTGCTATTATTCCCCTCCCCACCCGCTGTTTGTTTTGCCGGCCTTTTACCCAACTCATGATAGACTTTAAGATTGACGTGGAGTCCAACTCTGCAAGGCTGCATTCACTAGGGAAACAGTTTGCTCTTTATGTTCCCACTAATAGAGATTGCTCTCAATTCAGCATCAGGGGACAAGGGACTGAGGCAGTGCAGTCAGGTTTTTTTCTTGTGGTAGATATGTAGTATTTGGATTGGGACACCATGTGGCTGGGGCATGATTCCTGCCCATATGGGATACAGGTTCTGTGGCATCCTACTCCCTATCCACAAAACCAATATGTCCACAAATGGCAGGAATCACCAACACAGGGCTGGACAGCTTAGTTGGTGGAGCATCGGCACTGTGTACTGAAAGTGGCAGGTTTGACCTTTTCGTGCCGGGAGGCGGCTAGACGCACCATAAAAATTGAGATCCTCAGCCCGCTTTTAAGCTATTATTCTTTGCCTACACTCGAGCGAACACGGTGAAAGAAGGCAGACCCTGGCTCTTGTGTATATGGTGATTGGCCAAGCGAGGCTGGAATTCTTTGAGTCGGCTTTCGGGAAAAAATTCCCGTCGTCAAGGGGTTAAATCCTGTTCCTCTCAATGTTCCCAAGTTATCTTTATTATTATGGAAGTAAATATATGCTTGGCTTGGATTGGGTCCGGAGAATGGACATTGATAATGCCCGAACCAAATTTTAAGACCGGCGAAATATATATACGTTTCCATTCATAAATACATACATCTTCTGAGTCACTAAGTCAAAACACGTGTAAATAGGTATAAATTTCCAACGTTTTTGTTCGACATTTCCACCTCCTTTTTTTTTTTCAAGCACCCGTCTAGCCATGCTTTACTATGTTCCTCTTGCAGGTAGTCATAAACAATCTCCTTGTGTGAAGATCGCCACACACATGGCATGAGGTGGCGTATAGTTAGCTGGTGCTTTATTGAATGAGACCAGCCATGTGATGGGCTCTCGGCTAGTAGGAATGGCTGAACTGCCCAAAGTATTCTTGAATATTTTGTACTTAGTTCTGCTATTCGGTGTATGTCACATGTAGAATACGGCCGTTTCACAATGGTGCACCACCAAGAGTTTGCAACGCGTTGGCCAATCACAATGCGCGGAATTTTTTGCGTCCCAATGTGCGTCTGGAAAAGGTCGACAAATTTCACGCGTTATGATTGGCCAACATGTTGCAAATTCTTGGTGGCGCACTATTGTGAATCGCCCGTAGTCTTCAGCACTGATGTGGTAAAAAGACCCAATCTGTTCCCCGACTTTATCATTCCCCAAGGTTTTGTAGTGATTCAGCTGGTCACGTCCTGTGGGTCCGATGGCCACTCCATGGCGCTGACAGAGAGCGGTGAAGTCTTCAGCTGGGGGGATGGAGACTACGGTAAACTGGGCCATGGCAACAGCGACAGACAGCGTCGGCCACGGCAGATCGAGGCCCTGCAAGGAGAAGAAGTCACCCAGGTAAATCGTTTGACACATTGGCCAAAGTTGTGCACACTTTACTGGGCAGCGTGACATCACAGTGACCAGCCTGACTCGATGTGGGCGGTTACTCAGTTGCATTTCATATTGAGTATGGGATGTGACGGGGGAGAAATTGTGAAATCAGGAAAAGAAAAGAAAAATTTCAGTAATTACAAGTATATTCACAGTATTAATTTGTTCTAAATTTTCAGTTTCTACTGCAGTAGCACGTACTTGCACAAACAAAATCAGTGACCAACACATTTCTGTATTAACTCCTTGACGACAGGAACTTTTTTCTGAAAGCCAACTCTGAGAATTCCAGCCTCGCTTGGCCACGAAGACCACCTGCCAAACCGCAAATTCTTGGTTTGTGGCCCTGCGTGCTCTGCACGCTCTGAATTACACAGTGAAAAGGCTCATTGTTCGGTGGCATGCAGCTTTACTCATGCTTCCACATTCCTGTTGCCTCTTTCCAAAGTGGGGAC
>NW_019091361.1:3308286-3322211 GCF_001949145.1 Acanthaster planci
TTTTTTTTCATTTTGCAGGTTGCTTGCGGCCTGAACCACACCATGTGTATGTCGGCGGACGGGAACACCGTGTGGGCGTTTGGCGACGGAGACTATGGGAAACTTGGTCTAGGGAGCACTGCAGCCAAGTCCTCTCCACAGGTACGCAAACTTCAAGAAGAGGGGAACCATACTATTGATTGAGTCAAATTGATTACAGGTGGATATGCAGATGAACTGGAGTGTATTAGGTGCCCAAGTGATTAAAAAAATTTTGAGTTGCTACATTTCTTAAACTTCAGATTTAGTTTTTCAGCATTAGTTCAAACAAGGTGTTCACTGAATTTTGTCATCGGAATTTTTTGTCCAATGTCTCATCTGTTTTGCAGAAAGTGGAGGGTCTGTCAGGAATGAGCATCAAGAAGGTCTGCTGCGGAACACAGTTCTCAGTGATTCTGACGAAGGACGGACGGGTCTACACAAGTGGCCAAGGTAAGACAAGACAATGTCCAATGTCTCCAAGTCCAATAACATACCCAACTTACCACTGAAGAGATTCAGTGTTCGTGATGGAATGACCCATGTTGAACAGGGGGACACTTGTATTTCTTCGTGCCTATGGCTGTGTATTTCCTGACAAAGGACGTCAACATCATTGCTTCACCTATGTTTGCTAATAACTCTGGCCATTTGGAAGGTAAAGATTTCTCGTTGATTTCAGTACATCCATGCGAACAATTCACCAGTGCTGTATTTTTTGAGCCTCAAATGTCCAAATGAGGAATGGTTTTACAGAAAAAAATTTGCTTTTTGTGCTTGTTTTTCTGAAAGTCTTCAGCTTACCGCGTCAGAGTTCAATTTCAACTGACCCTTGCCTGGCTGTACCTACCAAAATCCATCAGCCTGCAGTATTTGACGGGTTGTGCTTGTTTGATCCGCAAACAAAGGACCTTTGGGGGTCCACTGTTTGATTTTGTAGGATAAACAAGCTCTGTACTCATTTTGTAAGGTGGCATGGAAGTCAGTTGCACTTCCCACTTGTTTGATTTTGTTGTAGTTAGGCAGGTGTCTCACTTTCTAAGATCCTTCTTTGGACTTTATTGTTAGATTCTGTGGAATGCAGTCTGGTCTCACTCTTTTCTGTGGCTGAATTCCAGTAGGCATTACATTTTGTCGTTGGATTCTTCTGTATTTCTGGAGGATGTGCACTTTGCTGTTTTTTCATTTTCTTTGTAATTTATTTGAAATTAACCTGATTCTATATGCGTGATCACAGAAAAGAAAGGTTAAAGGTGAATGGTTTGACCTTTGTTCTGATGCCAGATCGCCTGACAGGTCTGCCCGAGAGCAGGTCCAGACTGTCCAATCGACCTCAGCAGGTGCCGGCCCTGGCTGGTCACTTCATCGAGGACGTGGTGGCTGGATCGGAGCACACCATGGCACTGACCAGCTGTGGCAACGTTTGGGTGTGGGGCAACAACATGGACGGACAGGTAGAATTGGCTGTGTGTTTGTGGAGCCCTTTAGTTGTCTGTCTTGTACAGACTTTTGACATTCCATAAAACAGTAACCTGTCACAGGTTGACCTGCCCTAGGTCAAGATTTGAATATGAAAGTTTGGAATTGACCACTTGATTTGAAGTGGCATGGACAAAATTTTCATTCTGCTGGTTTTTTAACGTGAGCATTTGAAATTTGTGAATTTTAACAAAGTTTTAGACTTGTATTAGAAAAACCAAGGGTTTCCAAAATTTGTTTGGTCATTTGTGTGAGTATTATTTCTGCTAGAAGTTACAAATTACAATAAAAATGGGAAAACAGGTTTTTAAAATCAATTCCCACTTCCCAAACAATTTTGTTGTCAACAGTTGGGATTGGGTCACACCAATACCGTCAGAGAACCTCTTTTAGTGACCAGTCTGCAGAACAAGAATATACGCCAGGTAAGATAAATGTCAGCTATTTGAGTCTTGCTGGAAACAGATCTGAATCATACCTTCGATGTTACATTTCCAAATGGAAATTCCTGAAAGTTTAGTTTAGTTTATTTCCATATCTTAAATGAAATATTAACATGATTTTAAGATCAAAATAACAGAAATGCTATGAGGAGTCCAGATACGAAGCAAATGCTTGTACACCATCTGGACTGAGCGAGACTAGTGATGTATTAAACCTTCATGTATGAGAATAATTTCTTTTACATGATGACCTGAAATATGCTCCTATGCTAAGTCCTGGACATTTGACTTTATTGGCCCAATTTTTTTTCTCTCAGATCTCAACTGGGAGGAGTCACTCTGCTGCCTGGACAGCTGCCCCCGTGCCGGCCAGGGCACCAGGTACCCCTCAACCTCTGCAGCTAGGTCAGTCAATCGTTCAGCTTTGCACCATCAAGATGACAAGGATTGCATTGATTTCGTGCTGAAAATCTATAAGGACGCTGTTCTTTTGTTATGTTCTGTTGTTGTCTCTTTTTTTCCGTGATGAAGTTTGAAACAGTTTTTAAGTGAACTGAATTTCTTCAAAAAAACTAAAAACTAGCAAACAACAAAACTGACAAAGGTAAAAAAAGAAGCACTGGCAAACTGTCGTGTTCAGGCCAAACAAATTTGAGGTCAGCAACTCATAGTAGAAGTCTTCCAGTCTCAGCACTCCTGCCATTTCAATATAATGACACGCCCCAGGTTTTGGCTAGCACACCGTGTCAGCCTTTTCTCCCTGCATTTCCAACAGATTGTAATGACATCACAGAAACACTTTCCAACTGTTCTCAGTTTTGGTTTATTGTTGAAGGCTTGCCCCACAGCGTGCCCGCTCAGTACACCGCCCTGAAGGAATGCAATACCTCCTCCATCAGAGCGCGCCTCAGGCTCCTGCATCACTTCTCCGATCTCATCTATGCGTCCTGGCGTCTCCTCAATCTCAGCCCAACCCAGGTGAAGTCGAAAAGAAAAAGGAAACTTATCATTTTCCTCCAGCACGCTGCTGTTGTATTAAACCAACCACAGTTTGTAAAAATTAGGAGTGGGTGATAGGAGGGGGGCGATCATGGACTCTTTGACAGATGACAAAATTCTTTGACAGATGACAAAATTTAGACATTCATTTTCAGAAACTTTTCATTTTTACACCCCTGGACCTCAAACCTGGATATGCCATTAACAGGTGGTTGCTAGCATTGTGTGGGATGGGGAATGGTTGATGGCTGTGTAAGAAAACTCATCTCAGAAGTCATTTTGCCCTGCTTGCACGAAACACCGCTTACAATATCAAAGTAACCAACAGTTGTGGAATTAAGTCATGGATATTGGCCATTTCTTCCTTTTGTCCTTACAGGGACCTTGGGCGGCATGCACGACTGGCATGACAGGATTGACCGATGGCCCCCTCCGGCCACTACTGGCCTCCAGGGTCTACACACTGCCCATGGTAAGGTCCATTGGCCGGACGATGGTCCAGGGCAAGAACTATGGCCCCCAGGTTACGGTCAAGCGACTCGCAACAAGGTAGGATACCACGGTTGACCAATTTCAAACTTATGTCCATTCTAGCTTCTCATGGCAATGATGGCTGCCTTTTGTTCATTGATTTGTTCATTGTTCAAATCTGATCTTTAAACTCAGTGTCATGAGCTTATTCCATTTTAAATCCGATTGTATCTTAATAATTTGCTTCAGTGCAGTGCTTGGGTTTGTAGTAGTTCAAAGGATTTCAGATTTAAGAATCCTGCTGCTAACATTTCAAACAAAGTCCCAAACAAAGACTTTCTCCCAAGTGTTAGATTTAGCAAATTTCATAAGCTTCCTAACAAAATAGGAAGTTACTTGAAGAACCAGTTGGCCCATTACAGAGTAGCAAGCAACAAAAGAACAGATTTCAGAAAGGCTGATGTTATGGTCTAAGATACCAATATTTGGCCCTTTCATAACTTGCCTATCATTGCCTAAATATCATTTGACCCCAAGGTTTCTGGGAAAAAGTTGTGACTTCCTCTTTATCTCTTTATACATTACAAGTACTTATGAAAACAGAGCTAGATGAACAAATCTTGGGGGATCCGAGAGCCACAAACTTTCCTTAGCTGATTGCTTGCAGTACCCACTGCTGCATTTGATTGGAACCAGCCAGTCAATCCTGGAAATCTTGGAGGTCAAATAGTTAAAGTGTCCCGCATTGGTAAGGAGGAAGACTTGGGTTCAGATTCAACTGGAGCATGCTAAGCATGTGTTTCTTCTCAACTCTCGGACAACACTGAGAACATGGTGCGAATGTGCATGTCAGTGTACGGGTAAAACCTAGAGTACAAGGCCGGTCTTTGTTGCTCTGTGGGTAGGGGGCGGAAGTGCAAGCCCATCTTCACCCAGATAGCCAAGCAGGTGGTGCGGATGAAACCCGGCGACCTGCGCCTCCCTGCCCGAGCCTGGAAGGTCAAGCTGGTGGGGGAAGGGGC
This sequence comes from Acanthaster planci, assembly GCF_001949145.1. The sequence continues at coordinate 3,312,719 of NW_019091361.1, forward strand.
CGACGACGCTGGGGGGGTGTTCGATGACACCATCACCGAAATGTGCCAGGAGCTGGAGACAGGCGTGGTGCCATTGCTGATAGCCACACCCAATGCTTCAGCCGACGCCGGCAGCAATCGGGACAGGTGAATTTGTCTCAGTTTGGAAGATGTCTGTGTTTGAATGCTTAGTCATTGTGGGGACAAGTGAGAGGGAGATTTGACAACAGTGCAAGGAAAGTGTTGAAAGCAGTGGTGTGACTACTGAGGGGTTCATGCCCCTAGCAGAGCCCCCCCCCATTTGAAATTTAAAAATGTACTTTTTTACAAGCCATAATTCACTGGCTTTCAGTGCCCTCCCAAAATAATTTGAAGAGATGTGTATCCCTGGGTTCCCCGAATGAAATTTCACCGTAATTATGCCAGTGGTTGGTTGTGGAGAATCTACGTGGTCTATATTGATTTTGCGGAATTCCTGAAGTTTGTCAACCTTCACCGCCCCCCCTTCCCGCCAAACGTGACCCACTTTCATCTACTTCCATGGATTTTTGCATCTCACTTCTCATGCAACTGTCCTTTATCCGTCCTAAAGTAAAATTATTGCTTCTTTTCTCATCTTTTGTTTTCTTGCCAAAACAGTTCTTTCAATTTACGAGCCGAAATTTTATACAAATGCAACCTCCTAAGAACACGAGCAACTGCACAAAGCCAACATTGAGTCTTTTACTGAAGACAAACAGCTAGGGCTCACTCACCGAAAATGTCAAGAATCACAAGTAACTCACACTCACACCAGTAGCTGTGTTCAAAACCACTTCCGTCTTCAAGAACTAGATTATTGACGGCACTGTCAGAAATGTTCCTCCTTCACAGTATATAGTCAGAAACATGAGTTAGAGTAAACCCAGTGATTGTGGCTGCCGCATTCACTGCCCCTTCTGAAACTAACTGAACTTTCCTTCCCCCCTTCGGCAACTCAGGTTCCTGTTGAACCCTTCCATGTGTTCTGAGGAACATCTCCTCCTCTTCAAGTTCCTGGGGGTTCTCCTTGGGGTGGCGGTGCGTACCAAGAAACCACTGGACCTTCACTTGGCCCCTATGGTCTGGAAGCAGCTGGCTGGAATGCCGTTGACCACTGAGGACCTAGAAGAGGTAAGAGACGATGTCTTAGATACGAACCCTGCCACTAAGCTGATTATTTTGGTATCACTCGGCTCTATATCAGTCCTAACATACATGTGCCAACCTTTGTTCAGACAAAAACCTACAACACTGGAAAACATTGGAGCTGCCAAGCATGAAATGTCACTGGCTTAGCAGGTTCATTTACTAAGCAGAAGGTAATGCTCAACGGCAATATGTATCTCACACATTTTTTGGGGCAGGTAACCAATGCAAACAGCTTTGAATATCACAAAACTTCAACTTGTATTACTATCAAATGAAACTTGCTTGGCTTGGAGCGTTATCTTTTCCGCTGTCTTTCTGCGATTCATTCTCTGCCAATTTGACTGTCAATTTCAGATGGATTTTCTCTATGTCCAAACACTGCGCAACATACGAGACATCGACAAGAGTGGTGTGACTGAGGAGAATTTTCATGAGGTGGGTGATGTTTGAAACAGATTTATTAGCAAGAAGTGAGAAGTTAATTTGAATTCCCCCCTCACAATGCTTTATTTAATACAGAATTGCTGTCCAGTTTTTTCATAACACAGGTATTGAAAAAAAAATAGAGTAGGATATTTTTCTCTTAAAAAACTGTTGAATTTCAGAGGCAAATGCCATTTACCCTTCACAAAATCCCACCTTGTCAACAATTACACTTTCATCACAATGGTATGTCGAATTACAATAAAAGACAACCGGTATTGTAATTGGAGTCCCTGCCTGTGTAAGAAGCTATCAATAATCCCCAATACCTGCAATAAACTCCCATCTTCTGATTTTGTAGGAACACAGAATGTATATATCTACTTTCAGGGAAGGGGGTTATTGATAAACAACCAAGATCTAGAAATATTGCTTCGTTTATTTGTTACACTCTCAGGGCAAAGGGGCTGAATTAAATCTCAGCCCCTCCTCACGATGATGTATGAAATACTGTATCATATTTGAACTTGGAAGACTCTGAACTGAAAAAGTAAATATACGGCCAGATTTTACTATAAAAAAAACTCCATCTCATGCCAGGTGATTCCACTGGAGTGGTTTGAGTGTCAGAGCGCAGATGGCAGGTTTGTTCCTGTGGTCCCTGGTGGGCGGAGCATCCCCCTGACCTATAGCAACAGGAGGGAGTACGTGGAACGGGCTCTTGCCTACAGACTCCATGAGATGGACCGACAGGTCAGTTTGCAAGGCTCTGTGCTCGGGTCATTGAGGCTGCTGTTAGGGCACTTTCTTGAAGCAGAGGTCAAGCACGTGGAGCTGTGAAGCTCTTATTATGTGCAGAGCACGGAAAATGTATACGCAACAAAAAACAGTTACCAGCCAAAAAGCCATGCAAAGTATATTACATCAGACTGGTTAACACGCCTCTCTTATATGGGCATCGTTTGATTCAATGTTTTGCATAGCCACCGCCCATTTGAGTGACCCTGTGGGCCCACATTCAACTCCCCTTCTTGCAGGTGGCCGCAGTGCGTGAAGGCATGTCCTGGATCATCCCCGTCCCCCTGTTGTCCCTGCTGACCGCCGCCCACCTGGAGCAGATGGTCTGCGGCATGCCGGACATCGACGTGGACATCCTTCAGAGAGTGGTCAGGTCTGTAACCCGTGTCAGTGACAAAAGTTGACTCGTTACTTAATGAATAGGTGACAAGTCAGTGTGGCATGGACAAAACAGGGTGTGTCGGACTTGCGTTGGAAGGAACGTGCACGGATCCAGGTAGACGGTGTGTTACAAGCATGTTACTCCATGCAGCCAAGATCAGGTTCAAATTTGTTAGAGAAAATGGTCTTTCCTGGCAGCCACAAAGATTTTCCAGATTTTTTTTTTTTTTGTCACCGTTGTTTTCAAGACTTTTTAATCCTGTAGCGTTTTCATGTTGAACAAAATAGACAGCGGTTGGGGGATATCCCTCTACCTCGAAAAGAGCAAAGTTGCTTTTGCTTTTGGAAAAAAAGAAGACAAAGGCTTTTGGGGGGACTGTTTCACTTCTGTTCCTCCAAACTCATGCAAATAGCCCTCAAATGTAGCCTCGCTTCTCAGAAAGGCAAAAATGATTACATACATGTACAAATTTTTGTCCCCTCCAAAGACAATTTTGGCCCTCCTCCCGAAAATCACGGTTCTGGAGCTGCCCTTGTGTAGTTGTGCAGCTTGTCAAGATCCAGCGAGCTTGACGGCATTGGCCTTCTCTTCCGTCACCCCTTCCCCTCCCCCCCTAGATACCGAGAGGTAGACGAGACACACCAGCTGGTGCAGTGGCTGTGGCAGACTCTGAGAGAGTTCAGCAATGAGGAGCGGGTCCTCTTCATGCGCTTTGTGTCGGGGAGATCCCGGCTGCCATCCAACATCGCTGACATCTCCCAGCGCTTCCAGATCATGAGAGTGGAAAGGGTAACGTTGTCCACACTCTGCTTCTTGTTCTTCTCTTATCCATTTTTCTTCACTTGATTGCACTTCTGTTTTGATCAGTTATGCAATTTTTTTTCCTCGGCTGAGCTTATTTCCTTCTTTTTTTTTCATTGGACTGTATAAAGTCTTGTTTGATTCGTAAACTTCTGACTTCTCAATTGTGTGCCCAGTGACCAAATCTGTAGCCAATACCAACACAAGTCCCCACAAGTCTACCACAGGTCACCGGTCTCAGGCCAAGTCACAATTTATTCAAATGAACTCTGACAAAAACATTCCTTTTGTCATTTATGCTTTGTCACGATATAAGGATGCTGCTTTCTAGCCTGTGAATGACTCGATCACTCGCAAAAATTAGTTGTCGTCAATTCGAGTAAGAATTTATTGGGCATTTTGACTCTATATTTTCATGGATATCAAGTTTTGGGGAGCTTTCTTTGTTGAACATCAAAGTCATGGTACTTCAGTAGGCATCAGTGCTGATGATGTAACACTTTATTTACATGCATGGTTTCCCACGGTGGCCCCCTCTGGCTCCACATGTACACAAAACATGACCTTGTCAGTACACAGGGCTATCGAGTTTCCGATGGCTGAACTTAATGCTCATTATATCACCCCCCCCCCACAGACGGTAGACGGGCTACCGACGGCACAGACCTGTTTCTTTCAGCTGCGCATTCCACCGTACTCTAGCCAGCCGTTGATGGCCGAACGCCTGCGCTATGCCATCTACAACTGCCGCTCCATCGATATGGACAACTATATGCTGTCACGCAACACCGATTCTGGGAATCTGTCAGACAGCGAGTACACCTGAGTGAGGACAGCCTACAAGAAAGAGAAGCAGGTTGAAAAGATATCCAAACCAAATCAGTACTTTGTATTTTGGAGTCATTCACCAAATGTCTATAACTCGTCCCATGTTGCTCTTGCTGATTGATAACGAATGAACAGGAGTTTGATCATCAAATACAGATCCACAATTTCCAATTTTGGATAAGTACTTCACAATTTCAAATTTAACCCCAACAAGGTAACCGCAACAAGCTCAGTGGCTGAGTGATAACGTACCTCCCCTTGCATGCAGGAGGTTTTTGGTTGGAGTCCCGCCCAAGTAAACCTGTGTACTTCTCCCACAAGCTTTCAGAAATCACTGTGGATACCGGGCCTCATCATTACTAAAAAGAAAGAAGCATCCAAATAGCTTGATGGCATCGCGTGGTGTCACAGACATTGAGGTTCCAGATTTCGAAGCCAGGAAAGGCAGAAACAGATTTTTTTCTGAAGCAATGAGGCACTTTTTTATCTGTAAGAGAATCTGCTTACCCTCAAGAAAGGAGATGATATCATGACGATTAAGGTGTTAACCACTCTCAGCTCCATAAAACCAAAAAGCTGCATGTCTCCCCAGGGTGGGGGTGGGGTAGTTGTCCTCCACCCCACCCCCACCCCCAGTGGATAAAATGCTAGCTACAAACTTACTTTGCATAAGTTGGTTGCCTGTGCATTGCTCAAAATAGACTTAAAAATGGTGTTTCGCTGGAAAAAAAATACATACATAAATAAAAGGAAAAATGGATAAATAATAGAAAATGAACTTGAATCGGTGTACTTGCCACAGTATGGCGGCTTATGACTGTTTGTATGCTACTGAAATGTTACTCGCCATCCATTGTTATTGGTCACGCAGATGCATTAGTTTTCCTCATCGTTTCACAAAACAGTGAATGCAATTTGTGAGGGCGCTAGACTCAAATAGACTGATTGCGCCCAGTAAGTCACATGACCTATAGTGGGTATCAAACATCAACAAACATGGGTGTCCCCAACAGCAAAGTGTGTCATAAGTGTCATTTACCAAAAATAGCACTGGCAGTCAGTAAGGTACCAAGACTGCTGATGTGCTGGGCGCTGTATGGAAAGTCGGCTTTATTTTGGGTGAAAATCACTTAAAACACACATTGCCATGGGAGGACGCCATGTTTTGTTGACTGCGTATGCCCACTGTTGGTCACATGACTTGGCGGTCGCAGTAAGTCTATTGAAGTGCCATTCTCTGGCCAGCAGGTCACGGTATTGTTGAAGTTTGCAGCATATCACACAATTGCTTGGTTTCTGTTTTTAGCAAACTCACTTATGTAGAACCAACCTCATCTGCTTCCGTTTTTATCCACCAAGAGATGTCATTGCTGGAGCCTTAGATATCAGTAAAAACAAATTGTCTGTTTGACAAACAGCAGGCAGCATTGTTTTGAAGGTTTTAAAACTTTGTTTTCTCTTAGCTTTATTTTTTCTTTAATATCAGTAGAAAGAGAGAGGAAATTACTACTGAATAAAAAGTGGTAAAAATATTGAACATAATTATGTACATGTACCTGCAATTAAATGTTTAAAAATGACTATCTGATACAGAAAGCGTTTGTGTCTCTTGTTAATAGTAAGTTTCATGTGTGTATATAACAATGGCCACTCAGAGATTTTTCATTTTTTAATTGAGATCGTAAAAAGTGCTTCTTTTTATCAATATTCAAAATTTGCTTAAAATTGAATTCTCTGTGGGACAGGTGTTATCAGAACCATCAAACCAATACCTGAAACCGTTTGTGCACAGATTTTTAAGTTACAAAAGGCAATTAAGCATAACTTCGAATTTTAAATTGTTACATTTTCTACAAAATTTATTTTGCCAGTGTGCTGGAAGTTCTTCCACTCAAAGTTAGTTATTGTTCATGTTTAGGCACATGTACTGCCGTAACAGGATGTGGTGGCTATTGATGGACAGCACTATTGTGAACTTCTTTCAGGGCTATGTAAAATTCTTTATATGATGTTGTAAAAGAAATTCTTGCCCTTGGTGGCCCTTTTGGGCCACCGTATCAAGGGATCTCCATGACACTTTATCAAGGAAATAAAGTACGATTTGCTTTGCTGAAACGATCTTCTTGCTGGAAGGCGAATTTGTTATTTTTTCATTTTTAATGAATTTGTTTTTCTTCTGTATGAAGTATACCTTTAAGGTCATAGACTACAGGTGACAAAAAAGAAGATGCCAAGACGGGAGGCAAACTTTGTTGAAATTATGTGCAGGGCCTGTTGGGATAAACAAATATCGCTCCGTCTGTTTGCCCCAGAATGTTGACATGAAGTTGGAATAAACGCTGTTTGTTCCGTTTCCGGCATTGATTTTACCCCCGTAAAACCAAACTACTGGTCTCGCGTGAGGGTGTTCTAACATAACAGGGCTTTGACTGTACGCTTCGGCAGTGATGCTGAACAAGCTATCGTATTTGTTGGGTTGTACTTCAGGGAAATTGCTGTTATTTGTTTTGAAATGAGGTGGGTGTAAACCCATATAAACAAGTGCCCAAATCGTATAGCAATCACACTGCACGACTCCACAAGTTGGCATTACACTGTGCTGAGATTGCCGGTTTGCCAAATGCGTAGGCCTATTTTGGACTAGAGGTCCTGGTCGATTAAATCCTGAAAACTGGTATGTTCCTCTTGATCGTTCCATGCTTCAGTAAAATCTTGCGTAGGCCCTGTTCTTTTTACGACTAACTGTCGCCCGAAGCATGTCATCCAAACCCACGTCCATTGTGTAATACCCGATGATACATAAGGAAACTCGGATTTCCGAAACCACCCGACTCTATCCAGCAAGAAATGAGACCGAGGGGTGCGCCCCCACACACACGTCCAATCGCTATACCCGCTCTAGACTATTGTTACCTGACACCCCCCCCGTCCGAAAAGAATTCTTCAGATTCGAATGAAACAATGACCAAGGGGGTGGTTCGTATCTTAATTCATATGCTCGACTCTCTTGGTTGGAGGCTGTTCAACTAGGCCCCCTATGTGTTCCTAGCTCTATGGTTCAACCTATTACACAGGCGTTCGGGCACCGTGGTTGGTTGGTTTTTTTTTTCTTTAATTACACAACGGCAGGGGGATACACATGAACTTTCCTATTGGAAATTTGTTCTCGAGAGGAGACTAGTCTTCATGCCTCGTCGAAGCATCCCTTGGTTTTATGTCGGACTTTGCCTCCCTTGTCAAAAAAAAAATCCTCCAGCGCCATGTATATAGCCTGTATTCAAGTCGTAGTTCCCAGCGAATTGAGAAAAAAATCGCATCCTGGCAAAGGTGTGGTCCTCCATCCATTTTGTAGAGGGAATTACTTGTTTGTTCATTTTAAAGCAGGGTAAAAATAAATACAACTTTTTTGTGTAAAGTGGTAGTGTAGGCACAGTCATTTATTTTCGCCGAACGGACCACAACGTAGTTTTTACATGTCCTTTGAGTCCAGGTGGAGCAATAGTCTGGAATGTGTATAAGGATTGGACATGTTGGGGGGTACCCCTCGGTCTCATTTCTTGCTGCGTATAAGAATAGCCTAGGTCGGTGACACATTTTGCGCTCGACCAATCGAGAAACACCCGTTCTATTTGCCGTTTAGTCAGAAGGGCACTTAACGCCTGTGGTTGATTGCACTTTTAGTGGTTTTGTGAAGTGACTACTATGGCCTGTTCCTGTCTGCCATGCTTTGTACATTTTAAGCCTATACCTCTCTACTCTTCGAGTGGTTCAACCATGGTTCACCGTCAGCTGTGTTTAGACATTTCACCGTTTCTTTTTTATAATCAAAGAAAAATAGTTGGATTCTATACATTAGAACTAGTACCCCGCCGGCTGGATGTTGTTGACTGTCTGGACCCCAATAAAATTTGTGTTCGGGACCCCACCACAAAGCAGGGTATAGTTTAATAAATGCTCATAACTGATGTAGAATTTTCTCCAAACTAATTGCATTTCCATTCTACACATTGAATTTTAATATTTGATTTGAGAGTTACTAAATTAATAAAGAAGTGTATTTTGCGTTCTGACGCTGTTACTTAGCGATTTAAAAAAATCTATTTAAACGTATTTTTTCAGAAACGTCATAAGATGAAAATAGGAATGTTTAACTGAAGTCCTTCGATTGTGGGACAAATCAGGCTTGAACCCTGATGGGCAGTGATCCCAAATAACGAGGTTTAGAGTGATCGAACCGAAACCGATCCAAGTTACGTCACTGCCGACTGAGCACCGGATCTTGTTCTGCACGAGGAATGGATTTAGTCCCAGCACCAATGATCTACTGGGTCATTCAGATTAGGGACTCCGCTGATGAGTGGTCGATACAGAGCGTTACAACGGTCTATGAACTTTCATCGATGTACATCTCCGAGATGGGCATGTCAGCCGCGGCTACCATGGCTCTGCTGGCCGTCAGTTTTCATTTGACGGCGGCCTACATCTCCCTGGACAAGGGACCCCCGAGCGTGATTTTGGCCAACCTCAGCGACACGGTCACGTTGGTTTGTGACCTGAAAGACGTCGGCACCAGCCGGATACGCTGGTACCACTTCGACTCGGGGCGTTTCTTGAGCTTCAATCGGAACATTACAAACGATCTGCCGGCGGAGTTGGCTGAGAGACTGGCGATAGTGGGGAATCCGGACCAGGAACAGTTCAACCTCAGGATACGGGACTTCAGGCTGTCAGATCTCGGGGGCTACTCGTGTTTTTACATGTATCCAGCTATGCTGAATCGTCAAATCGCGACAACCAAAGTGAATCTATACCACCCGCTGGGTTTGACGGGTTGCAGCGCCGAATCGGCCGTTGGAGAAGTTTCCGATTTCGCGGTGGGGGACCAGGTAACCTTTCAGTGCGTCTTCGCCGTCACTATCAACTCTTCGATGTTCGTTGCATATCGGCGGAGCGACTCCGAGATGACCCTCGCCAGCTCCACGACCAATCATGTGGCCTTTCAGAGGCAGTTGATACCGGAGGACAATGGGGTGGATTTCACCTGTACTCTGATCTCGCCTGGCCTGGAGAGTCCCAAGACTTGCTCTGTAAGACCCTTAGAGATCCTACCCA
>NW_019091361.1:3323153-3346361 GCF_001949145.1 Acanthaster planci
TCAGATGGGGACTGGACAAGAACGGTTACCGCGTGGCGGAAAGTGAAGATCCCCGCCAGAAATCGCCGGAGAGTGGCGTAGCGTACACTGACATTGACTTCAATTCGTCTGAGGTTGCAATTGCTGGACTTGCGGTTAAACCCAAAGTGGCACGGGATGCCCAGCCTAAGACACTGTCCAAGAAGATGAAGTCTAAAGTCAGATGGGTATTGGACTTGAACGGTTACCGCATCGCGGAGACTGAAAATCCCCGCACTCGGCCGACAGAGCGTGGACTCATCTACACCGATGTCGACATCAATCCGCCCGACGTGACAGTTGGTGGAGTTGCGGTGAAATCCAAGTTGGCCAAGGAATCAACTCTCTACGCTCAGATTACATAGAATTGTTGAAATAATAACCCCTCTACGAATTATAAAAATTATTTTTGAGAACAGGCTTTATCGTTGTTAAGTGTAACATGTCTTAGTCTGTCTTTTTGCATTATTATCGAGAAAAGACTGAGTAGAAAAGTTAACCCAGTTAGTTTGAAATGAATATTAATTTTACGAAAACCAAGCTCTCTAACTTTGGTGACCCTCAGTTCTTGCGCCACTGTAAGGATATTTCTGAAGGGGTGACGGTTTAAATCCATTGTCCATTTTCGTTGTCAAATACAAAAGCTGAAATTGAAAATTGATGCCGTATCAGGAACTTGTACTTGTAGGATGTGTTATACTCATGTTTTGGGCTTTAGTTTTCTGTAGAGCTAGCTATAGGCCTTACGGATGCAGTATTTGTTAACAGTAGATATTCAGTTCAGACCCACTTCTCTGTTCTACAGAAAAGAGTCATTACGAGAGTTTACTTCCGGCCAGTCGGAAAGCAGGACGAAATGACTAAGTTTTTACTGGTTTGTTACTCTCTGCTTTGTTCATGAACTGTTGGAAAGAACAACTTACTTTTTGTACATCCGGTTGTATAATGTTATGGTCATTATTGGGGTTTTTTTGAAGACTGCAAACCTGTTCAATTCAATTTTTATATAACGCGATAATACGAACGAAGTGCCAACAGGGTTGCTGCTGAGTGATGGAAGTCTTTTTTCCGAAGTTCGAGTTCGTTTGTATCATGTAAGGTTTAACCCGGCGCAACATTGCTCAGCATTTTATTTTTATTTTTTTATTACGCAGAGTAATTACCGGTATGTTGAGTGTATTTCATTGGCTTACCACCTTGATACTTCTAATTTCCAAAATGAAAACGGCGAGTTGTTTTGTTACACTTGGTCATACGTGTTAGCTCACAAACACTCCAGTAGACAGACCGTGTCGTTTATGTGGAATACCTGCTTCAGCGCATGCTGAAGGGAATAAAATCATCCCGACCTATTGTCCTTGTCGTTGGAGCGCCACACAGGCATTCCGGTTTGTCATCGTATCCTACGCTTTCTATTCGAGGCCACAGTACGTTACGATGGGAGAATCCTGGTGGCTTTCAAACCACTCTTTTGTGAGGAATGACCAGTCACCGAAGTAGTATATCGCGCAACCATTTTGATGACAACATACCTCAAACACACCGTTTGAATATGTCAGAATTTCGGCAGGAAATGACAGATAGTTGGGATTGATAGGAAGTAACCGCGAGGAAGTGACCAAAAATTGCCGGAGATCATTTTGGCACAAGCGAAGCAGGTCATCCCGAGATCTTTTTTTCACAGCTTGCATTGAGCTCAATATTACCAGCACTATGATGATGTTGTCACAGTTAAGCTTTGTGTATTTAGGTTGTCTCATATCCATTTTATTCATGGGGCGCTAAACTTTAATCTATAGCGAGCCTAGATTGTAATTTTTTTACAAGTCATTTTCCTTCACAAGTCATTTTTCTCCGAACTGCTCTAATGTCAATAAGTTATTTGCCAAAAATGCGGTTTTTGATAAGTTGCAGTATTCAGAAATTCCACGTACTACTTTTTTGTATAGCTTGTATAGGTTTTATTCTCAAAGTCGGTTTTCTCAGAGCACAACTGTAGTTGACCTTTTGGTGCATTTGCAAAATTTGAGGTGTCTTTCCCTTGACACTGTACAAAAGCGTGAGCTTCCAACGGTCCATTCGAAATTAATGCCTCTGCTGTGCTGTTCTGTCCTCAATGTTTCTCGAATATTTTCATGCAAGTAATAATTTCTTTGGTCGATAAGTCTACCTTTTACCTCCAGGAAATGTGAGAAATATGATGATGATGACACGTTATATCCGGCAAGCAGTCCTACCGCATGTTGTGACCAAGTCGTACCCAAGGACACTGGGTTATTGGCAAGGCTACTGCGCTGTACAATAGTATTGGACGGAAACCCATCTGTAACAGAGTCGAGTCATTGCTATATTTAATCCAAAATTGGAATCATTTCCTTTTTTCACCCTAATTGTAATCATATTTTAGTAGACTTGTTAGCCTCTCGTGGTTATTTTGTCGTCGCCAGGTTTATCTTATGTCTCTTTGTGTGTTGCACAAATATTATGTACTTCTTTTGCCACCGTAATTATGTAAATGTAATTTTTGACAATGTGTGAGTAGGGGGTACCCGGTAAAGAGGCTCTACTTTTTGGAGAACTCCACTTATTAATTAATTGTTCCATTTAAATATCTTAATTTATGTACTACTCTGATATGCATAAGTGGAAAATAAAATGAACTGAACTTAAAAATGGGTTGATTTGGCCACAGTGAAGAAAGATATCGGGGAAAAACTTTCTTGACAGTTTCTGTTTAACACACAGTAGATCAATAGATGTCATTTATTTGTACAGCATAATGGAAACACTGCCCAGATGCCGCCTGTTCGTACTTGGGGTACACCCACTGACATTCCACACTGCTTTCGGGCAGAGAACCGGAATGGTCAAGTTCGTATAAACAAAATTACACCTGGAAATTTTGACAAGATTTGGATTTGGACCAATACGATTTTCCCAAAGGCCCAAACATTAGAATGTTGAACCTGCCGAGAATTGCTTCTTTAAGTATATTGCATAATAGTAATACATTTTAAGAAAAAACTAAAAGAAACCCCAGCACCTCAAAAGTGCCGTTACCAATGCTTACACAAAATGCAAAGTTTATTCTGTTCAGTTGTGAATCTTTCTTAACACTGGATCTGCACCAAAGTCATAGTATATTGTAGAAATTGTTAGTTTCTGTGAAGAAAAACCAGTGGGTGCACGTGAAATCCTTATTAAAACACTTTCATTCTTTATCGAGCAAGTTGACAAGTCTACAAGCAGTGCACTCTAAAAACTCCCGGGTCAGATTGACCCAGAAGTTTTTGGAGTGTACGTTTACTAACACACCGTAACACAATAAAAATTTGTTCTCGCAGTAAACTAACCGCACTGGCCGTCAATGGCTCTTTGCTTGTCAGCATTTAATGTCTGTTCTTTAGCATAACAAAGAATTAATGATAGGACTTTAAGCAAAAGGTACCAAACCAACATAAAATGCTGTATATAAATTAAGATGAAATTAAAATATTACTTTCTTTTAATAAAAGCATGGAAATCTTCCGACTCGTTTCACCTCAACATATCAGAACATTAATACACCACAAACGAAATGAACAAATATAAATAATTATATTTACGTCAGAAGTATGTTTCCAATTACGAAATTTCATACAAGCACAAATTTACATTAAGTGTTGTTGGTCTTATAACGAAACTCCTCGATTACTGACGTCAAACAACGTTTGAGATGTCGAACCAATTCAACTGCCTTAGTTTTCAATTGATTGCAATCTGCATGCATGCATGCATGCTTTCCTTCTATCAATGTGTTTCACAGTTTCATTTAAAGGTCATTACTCAACCACTCTATATCATTTTGTTTGGATTTAAGCAAAATCTATCACTGGTTCTGCTTGAGCCATTCTTGCATTATGATAATAACCACAACAGAAAATATGGTAAGATAGTAAAATGCATTTCCTTTTCACCACATGCTAGTATGCAAGAGATCAATTTTCCAGGAAATCAAGGCCAAGGTAGGAGGATTAACCTGGGAACCTGCTATTGGGAACCGTTTTGAAGACTCGAGTTTTCTAATTTCAACCGTGATTCTTTGGATATTCTACAGTTTTCATTTCATTATGGTAACGATGTGTTACATTGTAAACCTATCAACATGCTACGTTTGCTCTGGTTTTCATTTCATTATGGTAACGATGTGTTACATTGTAAACCTATCAACATGCTACATTAGCTCTAGCAAATATCACGACCGAGAAGCCCTTGATTTATAAATTCAAACTTCATTTCGAACAAACATCCATGCAGTATCCAAGTCGACCGAAAGCAACTCCTGCAACTATTGGACTTGTAAGATAAAACGGATCAGTGAAATGATTCGGGACATGAGGCCCAACAATTCTGGATCAAAGTGATAAGAAAAAGACGGATGACAATCGTTTCAATAGGAATTCTAGCAGATCAGTTTTAACGGATAATTTGCATGTGTCTGTATTGAATTCACCTCTCCTGAGTAATTTGGTATTGTTTTCATCATGTGACAGTGACATCACTCAAAGGTACCATGATTCACGGAATCTTGAATCGATGAATGAGGAGAAGCTGACCTCAAGCACTTCTTAGCCCATCCTGGGGGGAGGGGAGGGGATGGTGGCAGTGGGGGCTGCAGGTGGATGGGGGAAACGATGGTCTAGAGCTTGGCAGATGCCATCAGCAGTTGGGTCATCTTCTGCAGTAGCATGAGGTTACCCTTGACTGTCAGACGACCTTTCATGAACGCCTGTTATGATAAGGTCAGGGGAAAAAAAACTTCTGTGATCAGATTCGGAGATTTAGAAAGGCCTCATATTTGTAAGATTGTTTGCTCGTCTTTTTTATTTTTAAATTAATTTGAGCCTAAACTTCGGGATCGACTTGTCAATTACAATGTATTAGTTTGGTTATATGTGACATGTTACAACAAAATGAGAGTAAAGTTGCATCTCACTCTTTCCTGTTTTAAGGGTTCAAAGTCATATGGAAACAGAAGTCAATTTTGAGGTTTTGTAATATTTGGAAAGAGTAAACTCGTCTTCTATTTAATTCCAAATATTTCACGGGATCGTGTAATGTTAAAATGTCACTTTCTCAGCAATTTTGATGATAGCATTATTCCTGCCTTGTCTGAAATAGTGAAAATATGCCGGGAACAAAGATGCAAAGCTGCCAGAATAATGCCACTTTATCCCCTTATACTTTAACCCTAAGTGTTCCATTTATATATACCGGTAGATACCACTGGAAAGCTCCTTTTCTGCTGAATTCACAATACCAATATCTCAATTTTTGTAAATTCTGACTTTCAGTTCATTTTGTGGTGACCAGTAACATGTTGATTTTCAATCATTTTCTAAGCTTGGGGATCACTTTCGACGCTTATGCTAATGTCTAAATGTCTTTGTAATAACAAATTCTAACAAACAAATAACAAATTTTACTATCAACACCTGTAAAGAAGAGCGAGACTAGATACAGTAACACAATCAAAATGGTACCGTATCTACATTGCAGAAACGGAACTCTACGAAATAAGTGTCAT
This sequence comes from Acanthaster planci, assembly GCF_001949145.1. Next base: position 3,328,738 of record NW_019091361.1, read on the forward strand.
TTGGAATTATGACCACAATGATAGTGCAGTGCTGCAGAACAGAGGTAACAGCATTCACTTTCCGGATTGCTCCGGCCAAAGGAATTGGAGGCCAGCATCCAGAACACACACAAGAGATGCTGAGAAATAACTTGCCTGTTGAGGGTTGAGCTTGCCGACTGCTATGGCCACAAAGTCCTCATCTGACATCTTGACGGTAACATCAGCTTTGCCAGTTTTTGGAGCACCCTGATACACTGCACCGCCGGGAGTCTTCAGATCAACAGCTGAAAAGAAAAATACACAAAGTTACGAGACCAAAAAAGTTGGAACTTTGAAAAGTTTGGCCACAAATGCTATGAGACATACAATTTCACAGTAGCTGGCTTTTGTTTTAGGTACGAACCAACCATTTTGCAGGGTATCACTGGTCAGTCTAATAGTGGACAAAGAAAGTTCGACATTATTTAAGAGTTCTTTTTCAACTATTAGGTGCCCAAGGATTTAGTATATGGTATTACGCAGCCATTTTACCCAACGTCACCCCATAACTCAACAGGGAAATCTTTAACAGTGACCTAACCCCTACTCAGGGACACCTTTTTTTTCGGAATGGTTTTCTTTTTTACCAATCAGCCCCAAGAAATCCCCCCCTCCCCGAGGTCTTCAAAGTGTGAGTGACACCTCAAATACAATCTGGGGAGGAACCTTGGATGACCGGAAAGGGAGGAAAGGGGGAACAACCGATGAGTTCACATTCAAGAAAAGGAGAAATCACTTACTCCACTGGCTGGCTGGCTTGCCTCCTTTGGAGATGTTGTACAAGAACACGCCCTTCACTTTCTTGACCATGTCAGTCTGGATGGAAAGCTGACGACCCATTTCCTGGAAGAGCAGGTCAGACTGCAGGCCACTGGTCACTGACGACTACCGGCGAGAAGAAATAAAAAGGCCAAAAATTACTAAAAAGGTGACCAAAAAAATGCCAAGATTTGGTGCTAAAAGTAATTAACAACCCAGGAGCAGACCAAATGCCACATGTTCATGTTGAGGCACGAGCAAAAGCAAAGCATTTTTGACATCACAAACCATTCTCCAGCATATAAACTGGCCTTCAGAAAGTATCACACACACGGAGCCTGTTCCCATTAAGTACAGACAATGCTGCACCTGGATTGCAAATTCCATTTAACAGTTCACCAACGGGAAAAAATATTTTCATTACGAATGTGACATTTATGCACGATCCAAGCAAAGATTGCCGAGGTCACATTCAGAGTAAGTTGAACAAAAAAAAAAGAGGACTTCGATTGAGCGTAATGTTGCCAAAGAATGAAAAATAGCACCTCGGAGCCAGTGCGTAGTCGACTTACTTCGGCGGCTGCTGGCTGGGGAGCAAGGTTGATCAGGTCCACATAGGCCCCAGAGATAATGACAGATCCTGTCTCAGCCACCTGGGAACAAAGTTGGCCAAATAAAAAAGGACACTGACCTCTCATCCCTCAAATGGATTTGACTGCTGCATCTGAAAAGGGGGCTTGTGCCCAAAACTTCCTCAAAGCGGAGTTTTTCTTTTTTAAGGGAACTGTTGGATTTGAGTTTCTGGTAGTGACTAATGATTTTTGTAATTTCGGTGCACTATTTTTTTCTGAAAACTCTTAGGTTGTAGTAGAGAAAAAGGTTAACCACATCCTGCCAGGGGCATTTATGAATGTTGACTCTGCTGGGCCAGAGTATTTTTCATTTTTTTTTTTTTTCAAAATTCTTTATAAATTCATATCTTCATTTACTGGACACTTATGCCCACGTAAAGAATATGTGCCCGAAACCGGGCTCCCCGGCAGCAAGTGGTTAATTGTGCATTACTCTTGGATCATGTTGCATGAACGATCAACTGTTACCTTTCTGCCATCTTGAAATAACTACTGGATGCAAGACTAGCCTCTCACACTCATCACGAGTATGCTCTTATCCACCTGTGGGTCGCACTCTAACCGTTCATGCATTTAGGGGTATACCCATGTTAAAATGAGTCTTTATGAACAAGCTCAAAGGCAGCCACATTTTTAAGAATTTTAAAAGATTCAAAGTAACAATCAAATCTCAGATTTGGTAGTTTTAGAGATTTTATTTACTGTTTTGGGGAAGAACATTTAAATATTTTGTTGTTACTTTTTAAACATCATACCTTGGTCTGGAAGTGTATACGGTTGCCTTCTCTCCACATGTCTGTTTGAATTGTCTGGCCGGGCACAATGGGCTTGGAGAAGCGGCACTACAGAAGAATGTGAAAGGAATGTTAGCTCCTCTCATTTCAGAAATCACCGCTTCAGGAGGGACAGTATGCAAGATGTGGAAACTGACCTTGACAGCCTTGAATTTGGTGACGTCATCGTCGGCGTACTGCTTCAGGACGTGACGACAGGAAAAGCCGAAGGTGCAGAGGCCATGTAAGATGGGTTTATCAAAACCTGGCCCAGATAATGAAGGTGGGGAAAGCAAAACGACTGGCCGTGTTAGAAAATGAAGGTTTCTCTGAGACCAAGTTACCATCGAAAAAAAAAAAAAAAAAAGGAAATGTGGTAAATTATCCTGCTTGGGAAGACAGAACTAGAGAATCTTTCATAAACTTCAGTACTGTTACATATCAAGCAGGTTTTCAGTTCAATAATCAGATGAAAGAACTCAGACTTTTTAAAATTACTCTTCACATTAGGGGAATATTTATCATTATACCCTCCCCGGAATATTTATCATTATACCCTCACTGGCAACGAAGAGACAGCTAGAGGGACATTTGTCAACCGGGGTTGTGCACTGGCCAGCGCACATGCGATGATCATACTTTCAAATGGAAATTGGTTGCAAGAGCTCCCCCTGCTGGACAATCTTTGCATTGTAAAAACACGCCCTCTCTCATCCCAGCTTAAAGCAGGTATCCTGCAAAGCTTTGGGTTTATTCAAAATGAACGAATGCACACCCAGTCCCATTTATTCATGATGCCATCTCCCCAAACTCACCTCCCATGGCTGCAAATGTAGGATCAATGTGGAGCGGGTTGGTATCTCCTGACAGGCGATAGAGGGCAGCCTGATCAAAGGAGGTGACTTGCTTGACGGAGGCATCGGGAGGACGTGACGGGGGCTCAACTGTTGGCTAGGCAAAAAAAACAAAGCAAAACGAGAATGAAATAAGGTCTATGCATACAATTATTTCAGCATGTTTATTTAACCAATGTAGACTTATCACTCCAGCTGTTCTCCCCTGGGCCCCTTATGACTGCTCTTGTGGTGTTATGTACGACTACTCTTGTGACAGGTCTTGTGACTGCTCTCATGGTCTTATGACTGCTCTTAAGGTCTTATGACTGCTCTTGTGGTGTTATGTATGACTACTCTTGTGACAGGTCTTGTGACTACTCTCATGGTCTTATCCCTGGTCTTGTGACTGCTCTTATGACAGGTCTTGTGACTGCTCTCATGGTCTTATGACTGCTCTTGTGGTGTTATGTATGACTACTCTTGTGACAGGTCTTGTGACTGCTCTCATGGTCTTATCCCTGGTCTTGTGACTGCTCTTATGACAGGTCTTGTGACTGCTCTCATGGTCTTATCCCTGGTCTTGTGACTGCTCTTATGACATGGCTTGTGACCACTCTTTGGTCTTATGTCTGGTCTTGTGACTGATTTTGTAACAGGTCTTGTGACTGGTCTTCTGATGGCCTCAACCTACGTCACTTGTCCATCATACCTTGACCTTACTTGAGGTTTTCTTTCCACCAAAGCCACCTGCTCCTACCAGGAAAATGGAAGCCTGGTTGGAACACACCAGTTGCCTGTTCTGATCGTAAGCCTTGGCTGACAAAGTAAAAACACAAAAAGAACAACTAGAACGGGGAGCTGGAAATCCAAGCAAGGATCTCCCAAAAAAATCAGAGTTATACTGCTCTGCTGGCAGGTTTACTTAAAGCATATAAACCAGGAAGAATTCTATCCACGAAGAACACCAAGTGTTTCTTTGCAGTGACATATCAACCATCAGAAAGGATTACACATCCCCAGAAGTCAAATTTAGCACGAAACACATAGAAGCAGTTACTTGGAAAGCACTGCAAACATTCAAAGTTTTGTTCGTGTGCTAGCTATAGAGTCATGGGTGGGATTCATCAATATAACTACAAACATGAAACATGTTATGAGTTATCAATGGTCATGTGCAAGATAATCAACACTTTGGTATCAATGCTTAATAAAAAGTCCTGACGACTTACTGTACATTTATGCCACCAATCAACAGTGTGCAAATGACCACACGGGATGGTTTGTGCACTGGTAACAGCTATTGGTACAGCAATATACTCAAATACGGCTCATAACAATACAACAGTAATATTAAAGAAAGCCTAAGTCATACCAATTAGCCCATGGCTTTGAACAACGCTAGGTCGACATACAATGTGAAAATCAAAACCAAAGCCAAAAGTACTCATTTTCAAACTAAGTGGCTTACATTCCACCACGATGAGGGCACCAGAGCGTTTATCCAGAATATCGACGATCTCTGACTCGGCAGACAGGGTTCCAGATGTAGGGATGGGTTGGTACACTTCCAGGAACTGCTCCCCGTGAAGAATCTGAGGGCAGGAACGATCAGATTTGTCTAAATTGTTCTTAACGTCAACCCCGACAGAATGTGTCCACGCAGGAATCTTTAGCAAAAATACCTGGGAATTTCTCTACTTGTAGTTATGTAAGTTAAAGTGATGTTTCTCAGAATCCAGCATTAACTGTTTTAAAGGATCTCTCACAGGAAATATTCATGGATTTTATCTCCCTCCCCATCAAGAAGCAAGAAATAGACAAATAGGTTGATTAGGCTAAAATTTAGCGGTTAGTAGAGCCCCCGCATAATTTACTGGAGGTTCCATGTTCCCATCAGCTTGGCTCAAATTTCTCTGCTCCATTGAAAAATGTAAAGACCTGTTTTTCCTTTATCTTTCTACACATCAGTTCAAGGCAGTGCTGCAGTCAAGTCTACCCATGCTCCTTGCGAGCTCGGTAGTCTTAAATCGAGTCACAGGCTTATTCAACTTTACCTTGGTAATGTCAATACTCTCCAAACCAGGTAAAGTCCCTGTGAAGAGCTTGCCCATGCCTGACTGGCCCAGGAGTACACCAAAGGACGGCAAGGTGCAGAAGTCCTCATTCAGCTCAAAGAGGAACTTCAGGTGTCCTGGTTGCACTGTGGAAGCACCCACTGTACATCACCAAAAAGACAGACATTACTTCTAGGGAAGCCATATTTGATCACGTTCCCTGAATCTATCATATTCTAGTAACCTGGTCAAAGGGCTGGTGCCCAACTATTTGGGGATCCAAACCTGTGGCTCAAAACATTTTGATATAATTCATCAGAAATTTTAAATTATTCAAAATGCAAAACTGGCTTAACTTTGTAATTAACATTTATTTCATCACCGTTATTTTTACCCCCAGGTTCCAATAATGAAAACATAATTTACTTTCAATTCAAGATGTCTGACATGAATACTGTCTATTGGATCATGTGTGATCAGGTACCAAAAACAGTTTGAGCGCATCCATTCATGCAGTCTGTGTATAAATTTAATGTGCAAATGTCCAACACGATTACCCAATCACGATCCCACAACAAATTACCTCCAAGGGCATAGAGGATGACGTCATTCGGTGTGATAGTGAACGGAGGGGATGGGAACTTCTGACCAACAGCAAGATCCTATACAGACAAATTATACCAAAAAAAAAAAGGATTGTGTGTCACCAAGCACTGATGTTGTGATCAAATCTCTATACATACTTTACAGAAAACTCAAGCACTTTCCAAATTAATGAGCATTGATGTCCATGCATGTGGTGGTCAAGCACTTGACACACAACACAGGTAGATTGCATGGAATATGCCACTCAAGCAATTTGCATATATATGCTCAAGTGGATATGGTGCCCAAGTGCTTTACATTTTACACATAAGCACAGGTGGAAAAAAACACTCAAGTGTTTTTAACGGCGCTTTTATATATATTAACTTTGGGTTCAGCATGTGTTTTATTGAACCATAAAAGCAGTGAGATATACATGTATTTTCATAATTTCTCTTTGCTTTAGTGCCAGTTTTCTTACATTAGGAAGTCCATAGTTAAATCTATGGTTCTCATGTCTTTTAACTTTGAGGGGCTAAAACAGTTAGCTTGGGGGGGGGGGAGTGAGTGAAACAATGACTTGCTTTCCCCAGAATTTTTAAGATTATAGTCTCTTTCTCAGCGGACAATTTCAATCACGGTTGGTGGCATAACTTCCCCCCCCCGGCTGGAACCAGAACGAAGGGTTGGAAACGAGACCAAAAAAATTAACCACCGCTGTCCTTTACATACCGGGTTGATAACACTGCCCCCTGCAGCTGTGGTGGACCTGACAATATTGCGTTTCCCAGGCTGGCTCTTAGCCTTCTCGAGGGCTTGCACCACCAGCATGGTGCTCTCTGTTACAGAAATAAACTAATTTTGCATTAGTTCCGGCAGTTTCAAGATATGGCCCTTTTCTGCCAAACTTCAGCTGCATCGGAAGTACAGCCAACATTGCTATTTAGTGTAACACCACTATAACAAACATGACTGGGTTCACATAAATTTGGTGATTTGGTGGAGCAGTCCTTTGGTATAGCGAATTTCAATTGCCGATGGCACCTGTTTCTGGCTCTATGTAGGAACCGCATCACAGCAGTGAAGCCACAATGGTATATGTCCAAAGTCACCAATATGAGAAATGTCAGCTTAAGGTAAGCGTTCTTGACGACTGAAACTGCTTATTACGTAGATTTCTGTGAGTCAAGTTATGACAGCTCCTCTTTCTACCTGTGAATCTTCTGCTTTGATGAATCTCGTTTGAGGTTTTGAAGTAAACATCCTTGCCTTTAAAGCCATAATGTGAAGCAAGATTTTCCGTATAGTCACTCAGCATTTTACGTACTAGGTGGCCAGTTCACATGACTCCCCTGCATGCTTACATTGTACATATAGGCTGTACATATACCCACAAATGGTACTGAATGCTCTACATATTGGCCATTAATCCTTTGTAAGAGTAAGATTTTACCTATAGTAAGGTTTCAATGAGCGTAAAAAGTTTAAATAAAAATTAGAGTCGAGGGGAATGTTCGGTATGTCTAATTGTTCGCTATAGCAGTGCTCCAAACAGCACTGTCCTGTACCAGCATTCCAGAAAGAACCGACTGTCAAGAATCTTTCGTTACCTCCTACTCCACTCGGGTAGTCACAATCACCCATGTCACACACTGAGGACCAGTTGTCTCGAACTGAGTAGAGGGGAAAAAACAAGCCCAAATCTGAAGACTAAACATTCAGACTGAATTCAAAGACACACAACACTGTGCAAATCAGATCTCATGTATAATAAGCATGGCATGGCTTAAGATCCACTAATTCCTGATGTGATTGTTAGGGCATTACCTGCTTCCGGGGTGAGTGGTTCTCCTTCAGTAGAGCAGACAACTCCTCCGCCTCGCTGGATTTTGACTGGAATGAAAATAAACTTACAAGCAACAGGCCAGGCCAATGCGTCTTTCTCATGATTCACCTTTGCACTGTTTGCACAGCGCCAGACAGTCAACATTTCAATCCACGGCCCTATTACACATGCACAGATATCACATGTTGATTGATTGATTGATTAGGACCGCAAGGCCAACTCTACTGAAAATATATTTGCTAAGGTCAATCCACACTTGCAACAACCACAACATGAATTGTTTACTGTCATAGTATATTTAAATGGGCCTACACAGCGAAGTTCAGAATAGATTTTGAGGGTTCGGTACAGTTATAACAATGAAGTGATAACCGGTCCATCCGTGTCAAAGTAAACCTTTCGCACAGAAAACTGCTGGTGAATGTAAACTTCAACCTCAGCGTACTGGCAAAGTGCAAAAACAGTGCCAAAAGATGAGAAAATGCCACAACGTTACTGAAAATGTTACATGCATAACGCGTCATGTTTTTTGCATACTCATAGGGTATACAAATGGGCAGCGTGGTCAAGTTAACACGGCTGCATTTACAGGTAGGTGGAGCTTTTCTGCTCAAAATCCATACCTTGGCCAACCCAGCCTGCCCCAGCTTCAAATATGCCACGGGTCTGCGTGCAATCCTCGTGGCACAGGTAAAGCACGACGGGAGCAATGTACTCTGACTTCATCAAGTTGAAAACCTCTGCAAGGAAACAAGGACAGGACAGAACAGACCATCAGTCACGCCACAAGTCAGTGATGCAACACACAATGACTGCCCTCAACATGATAATTCTGCCAGTGCCGGGGCAACCAAAATAGCCAAAAGAGCCTTCTGCCAACCACCATAAGGGTCATATGACTCAACATTAATGTTGACTTCAGTAAGAAATATTAGAAATAAAAACTGCAAAGATATCTTATCTAAGTAAGGCTCGTAAATTGTTAAATAAAAAAAAAATCGTTTTGAAAAGTAATCCATAACCTTTCGATAGTCTTTCACTTAAAAAGTATTAAAATCTCCAAATAATGACTCCTATGGCCATGATATTGCAATCGATATAATGACTTCTTAAACTTCCTCTTTTTTAACCAAGAGTAAATCCCTTTCTTGGGAAATAAAACCATAAAATAATCTGATTAAATTTCAAGATTTTTAAAAGCTACAAACTCTGTCCCTTGACCTCACCTTCAGGCATGACATCTTCTGTGAGCCTAGATCCAGCTATGGGGGCAATGGTGTTACAGGTGATGTTGTATTTGGCTCCCTCTATTGACACGGTGTTGGCCAACCCAACAAGACCCATCTTGGCTGTGTGGCAGACAACATGACAGACACATTTTGAATGGATAGCTGAGCAGGCTTGATCAAAGGAATTTTCAAGGCACCTTGCAAATGTGCAAACAACATCAAATTACTGCAATGCGAAAGCCTAGAGTTGAGAGAGAAAACTCAAAAGCAAAACAAAAACGCTGTGAACAGTTCAGTAAATTTAGGATTACACATTTAAATGAGCTTTCAGACAAAAAAAATCACCTCTAGCATCAATGGTGTAATAACAAAGAATTTGCACAGTGAAGACCAAGGGAGATGAGAAATTTGGAACAATCAAATTTATGCTTGCCACAACCCCCCTACCCCCAATCCCCCCCCCCCCTCCAAATTCTACAATTGTGAGAAGTCACCTGCACTGTAGTTGGCCTGGCCAAAGTTCCCGTACAGTCCTGCTGCCGATGAGGTCATGATAATGCGGCCGTAGTGTTGCTTCTTCATGTGCGGCCATGCAGCCCGGGTGACAAGGAACGATCCTCGCAAGTGCACCTTATGGATCAGATCTGCAGGGGGTGGGGTTGTGGAAACATGAAACGAGCAGAGAGGAGAACATGTGTATGGTATTTCATACTGCCGGCACTGCAGATGGAACATGCAGAAAATACGAATGCCAGCCCAGGATGGATACATATGAGCATGCCATTTTAGCAGGCAGGGCACCTGACAAACTTTCAACGGAATGTGCACAATTCTATTTCACCCCGAATAGGAGGCAATGTTAGGATTTCCCATAGGGTACTGATATGTGTGAGGGGGTCCAACAAAATTTGCCGAAATTCCAGTGTCTAAAAAACAGAAGTGAATTTTCCAAAAGTCCTAAAATCAGTCTACAAGTACATTTACTCAAAATGTTCCCTCTAAAATAGATTGATCTTGGGTTCCGTGTCCCTCCTTACCATTCTGAACAATTTACAGCTTATCTATTGCAAAATTTCTAAGTTTTTTAGCCTTACATCTTTGTCCATTTTAAGTGTGAGGTGGTAAAATTCCACAGAAAAGCTAAAAGCTGGTCACTCAAATCAGTGAGGTGGGCCGCCTCACACTCAAATAGGTAGGGAAACCATGAGAAATCGCTCAATGGATTTTTGGAAGGCAAACCAGAACCACCCGGGGATATATCATCAACCCACCTGGAGTCACCCATGCACCCCACATACCAGTATGTGAGCTCTTCACGCCCAGACATTGAGCCAAGAGTGGAAACAGTACCTTCAATATAAAGTAATAGTGGAGGTTTGCATCTTCAACTCGAATTCAACATTTGTCGGGAGGAATTTTTCTCCTTTTTTTTTCTTACACTGATTTAATTTTATTTATTTTATTTATCCTGGGTATGCCCAAACAGTTCACTAAAACTGGTTTCCACTGGGACCCTGCAAAAGCTCCTAAAAATGATGCACATACAATGCAAACAAAACGTTAAAATTAGACACCTTCACAATTGTATACAAATGCTAACTCTAACAGGGTACACCAAAACACATGGAACATCAACATGATGAAATTTGTTGACAAATTGTATACAAATGCTAACTCTAAGAGGGTACACCAAATCACATGGAACATCAACATGATGAAATTTGACAAATTGTATACAAATGCTAACTCTAACAGGGTACACCAAATCACATGGAACATCAACATGATGAAATTTGTTGACAAATTGTATACAAATGCTAACTCTAACAGGGTACACCAAATCACATGGAGCATTAACATGACGTAATTTGTTGACAAAGCACATGAAATTTGAAGACAAAGCACATGCAAAATGCACAATTAAAGAAAAACAATAAGTATAATACTGCAATAATGACACTCATGCCTATTTGGGATGAGCGAAAATCCTCTAAAACCAAACTTTTTTTTGTGGGAAAAAAACAGAAGAATTCCCTTCCAGGTCCTGGATGAAAACTTAATTTCAAGCAACCAAGTCGCACAACTCCTTAGATTCACCTTTCCTCCCTCAAATTTGCAATCCATTAATGTTATGTACATGCACATGTTTGACAAAGTGCCGATTTGAATAAGCTCAAAGAAGACATAGTTCTAAGTTGTGCATTCAGGCTATTTCAGATACGGTAACAATCCCAGATACAGCAAAGCTTGAGGTGTAAGAATCCTTTCGTGCAAAAGGAATTTTCAGTGTCTTCTCCCCAGATTGACAAGTTCCTCAGCCTTGAGCAAGTGGTGTAAATAGACAGCTTTCTTATAATCAACTCTCGATGGATAGGGAAGCCAGTCAAGTTTTTGAAACATGTCAGCTGAGGGAGTTTGGAAGTCACGTTTTAGTATTATTCTCGATGTACGTTTGAGGCGTTTATTTAAGACAGCGTTATGACATTTGCATCGGTCACCCCACACTGTGCAACAGTAACCTAGATTAGGCATGACTAAACTTAGACATAGAGTGGGCATGTGCCTTTGTGTTATACATGTACATAGTCCCGAATTCTCTTAAACATAGCTAGTCTATGCTTGATGGTGCCTTTAGTAATCCTGCGGGAATGGAAGTAGTGACATGAATGGTTACAAAGACTGAAGATGAATTGGTCAATGAGTCTGTAATACACGATACTCACCCCAGTCTGTGTCACTAATTCTAGCAAAGGAGCGATCCCGGAGGATTCCTGCATTGTTGATCACAATATCTGGGGGGAAATCAAGAACAAATCCTGAACTACACAACACTGACCACATTGAGAGCATAAAGAGTGAACTTTGACCAAAAAAATTGCTCAAATCATCAAATTATAATTGTTAACTTCATGTAAATTAATGATGCAAGGTATGTAATAAAGTAATATTGTTTGCACATAAAACTGAAGGAATATATCTTATTTAAAGCAGTTCAAATGATAAGACTTTGTCTCATAAAAGAAAGGAAATGTAGTTTTACCAATTCGGCCAAAGTTATCCAATGCAGTCTGGACAAGCTTTTCTCCATTTTCAACAGAGTCTAAAGAATGGAAGAAATTTTAATCATTTATTGCTTAAAGACAGAATGTACATGTACATGATTTCTATTGACAAAATGGTATACATGTTTTTATGTACAGATAAAATGCACAAAAATGAGTAGTTATCCAGCATTTTAAGTTCAATTAACATAACCTATTGATACATAATTAGTGCCGTCAGGCAAAAACATACCATTCATGCACATGTTTTTCATCTTTGCAACTAGCACATTCAAAGGAGATGATCCTCTTCGGCCATTTTTGCGAACTCACAAAATATGCATCAGGTGGAAAGGGATTCGCGGCCCTTTTGTGCTTTTTATACATGTAGGTGTTTCAGGTCAAATATCCACTGTATTAGGCGGAATGTCAAATTAGGTATTTCAAATGTCAACAGGCCAACCAAATGTCCACACAATAGGATAAAGCCAGAGCAAAATTCCACCTAGCCTTGTCAATATCACAACAGATATTCAAATGTCAATAGGGAAATCAAAATATCCACATAAAAAATTGTTATGTAACCAAGTGACCACTGGTGCATAACTTCACTGACGGGTACATCAAATGCAGTATTGGTCATTCAAATATCCCAAACAAATGTCAGGTAGCTATCATGTTGAAGGCTCTAGAAGTTAAGCACAATATGCCCTACCAGAAGATTCCCCAACGTTGACAAGCAGTGACTTTACACTGCCTGTAACCATGGTGAGGACTATGTTGAACTGGCAAGGCTTCTTGGCATCAAGAAGAACACTGCTTATGCCATCATCCATAGAACCATGGACGTAGAAAGCACTGATGCCAGAGATGGTGTGATTTCTCTGCCACGTGGGGGTGCACGACGTACATTAGTGACTAATGAGATCAGAGAAACAGTATGGCAGTGCAGATAGTGGAAGAACATCACAAGTTCTCTCTCCTGCAAATCCACTCGAGCTCCGGGTACGTCTGCCAAATGCTGCTCACATCTCTCGCACCACATTGGCAAATGTGTTGACTGCACAGCTCATCGTCATCAAGCGTTGGCAAAGATTGCCGAGCAGAATGTGGGTGTGATCACTCCTCAAATGACCCAGAACTTCTTCCGACGAATGCAAGGATACATCCCAGCTTGCATAGGGCAGCAGGACATTTTCTCGTGAACTCATAACCTCAAATCTTGTGAAGACTCACTTCAATGAAATGAACTATTTCCAGTACATTTCATTTTGAACCTTTAGCTGACAGATCGCCTCTCATCTTTATTTGTCCATGTCAAAACCTGAACTTGAAGCCAATGTTTATGTAAAATTTCATTTCAAAATACATTTGGAATAATTTTTGAACTGGACAGCAATGACCTCATCTGGAAGGCATTTCAAAGACTGGTGTAAAGAAAAGATACAGGCCTTAGTAGCAATTGGTAAATATCTACCACAATTTTCAGGTGAAAGTACCATCTCAAATCCTGATCTCTTCAAACAACCACTCATTTGAAATCACTATGTAACATTTGATTTCCCTAGTGGATGTTTGTTTTTTCTAAGTAGATATTTGACCCAATCAGTGGATATTTGATTTACCTATTTGTATACTGTGATACCTAGTGGAAATCTGAGTGACCCATTTGGACTCGTCATATTCTTGACATGTGATCTATGTTAATGATTATTGTACAAGTGTGGATAGTTGACCTGAAAAACCTATATAAAACTGTGAAAAGTGACCATTGCCAATCATGAAACTGTTGACAAAAAAGTTAGATGATAACTACGAAAATTCAGGGAAAATTATTGATATGGAGCAGTGCGGTCATCCAGGATCCTCGCAAAATGACAGGTACTGCGCCGGTGAAAACAGCTACCATGGGGACGTACGCACGCACCAGCCCGTCCGAAGATCGGGTTACACAATCTTTCCTTTGATCTGTATGTACCACGAGCTTATTGCAGTGGTTTTCACCGGCGCGGTGTGGTTGCCACATGTACCCGGAATTTTGTGAAACTCCCAGATGTCCACGCTACCCCATATCTTCAGTGACTGACCGTAATTGGCTACTGCTTTGCCTCCTTTGGCTCGGATCTCCTCTACGACCTTGTCCGCCATCTTGGTGCCCTCTCCTTTTCCATGCCTGTCCACTCCGAGGTCATTCACTACGCAGCAATCAAAGAAATATTTTAATAAATGTTTTTGATTTACCAGGGATTGGCCCTTTGGATCTTAAGAGAATGTACACCTTTCAAGCCATGTCACAACTTTGCAAGCACCACAGAGCTGTACTGAATTACTAGAGCACTAAGTTGTTATTTCCAACACGGAGAATATTTGAAGAAACCTGGGCAGAAATTTTTGAAATCCTGGGCATATATGTAGTTTTAACATAATTAAATAAGATGGAACACATTCCAAATTGTTTAACACACATCCCAAATTTAACACACTTTTATTATTTCTGATCAAACCACAGCAAAGCTCAAAAGGACAATAATCAACACATTTATAATGGCAATTGTAAATGTAAACTAAAAGCAGATTTGCAAAAGGTCATCAACAAATTCTTCAATCCATAGTCAACAAATGAGTAAATTCTATAAAGGAAAAACAGACACAGAATGGTTTTAATTCTTACCAACTACAGAGGCACCTCGGGCAGCAAACATCAAGGCATACACCTTTCCAAGACCTAAACAGAAAAATTGGAGGGTTTTAGAAGTTACTTTTTTTTAAACAATATAGAATCGATACTATCTTTTAAGTTTAGGACATGCATCCTCTGAAAGAAGTGGCAAGTTAGAAATAAAAAGTCTGTTGACTTCAACAACTAGTGATTTCTTTGGCTTCTTGCCTACCGTACCAATATGCTTTTCTAAACCATGAAAATGATCTTAACCAAAGCCTTTGGTCTGTGTGAAAAGTTACATTGAATTAAAATGTGCATGAAGACTTGTTAAGATTCCAAAACTACATGTACACTTCAACTTCATGCAAAATTCGGGGGGGGGGGGAAATTTTCATGTGACCCCACTCAGAGAACTGAATTCCCAAACTACATGTAAGTCCATCTGTTGACATTTATTTCTATCAACCCACTACATATTTAATGACGAGCAAGAGATCTAACAGTGACTCAGAGGTTTTACTGAACCAATTCTGTGAGGCACTTCCATGACAAGCAAAGGGGAAACAAAAAAGCAGAAGTTTGTTTTCTTGTGTTTTTATATTCTATTTTCTCCTCCAAAATAGGAGCCTCGGGGAACAGCAACTTATGAAGGCTCAAAAATCATGCCTGAGAGTCCCTACCTGTTAATTTTGGACATAAACTACGCATGGCTGTTTTCCATCTACATGTATGCTTTTAAACAAGCAGCACACTCTCAAGACAAACAACAAATTTGTTTGTCTTTTAAGCCGCGTTGTGTGGTGAATTTCTGAGAAAATCGTCATTCTTTTGCCATTCATTTTCGAAAACCTTGCCAGCTCAGCAAAGTGAGTGGTAATTTTTAGTCTTTAGACTCGATATGAACGTTGTCATAAGGTTTCCAGTGGATTCAGGTCATAAATTTAAGAGTTTGTCATTAAAGGTTTTTTTTTTTACATGATTAGGACTTTCGCCTCTTTACTGATGAGGGCGCTGGGCGCGTGCATATATGTGTAGCTCATTTATCCGTTCCTTTTGACCAGATTGTTATTTATTATCTTTTGAGACAGTTCAGAGCAACAGATTTAAGTTTTGAATAGTTGTACTGGTGTAAGTAAGCAGGCACACATGGGACTTAGATATGGATACATCATTTAGAAGTATTTATATTTTTATATAGTTGAACCACTGTCACAACTGTCACCACAGCCACTGTCACCGTCAATACCACCACCACCACAGCAGCTTCCTACTGTCAAACTCAACCGCTACTGCTACTCTACGACGCCACGCTGCTGTGTTTCTGCGCTACCTCTGTATTTAAGTCACCTGGTCATAACTGAATCACAACTTTTTATCATCCAACTTCAGACTCTGTTATTGTATAGCCACCCAAACTTGCCACATCATTCCAGCAAATAAAGTGACATTCAAGTTACATGTACATGTAATGGACATTATTTGATTACTAATCCTGGTGCGTGTCATTGCTGAGCCACACTGTGTGACGATCTTCAGCGCAAAAGGCTACAGCTATTATGCAAAAAGGTTAAGGGCCTCGTCAAAAGTTTTGTTTTAGATACACGTACCGCAAGTCTAAACCAATACGATAGTGTTCCTTGAAATTGTTCCAACTCCACAAAAACTGTGCAGTAACCTAATGACATCAGTACCTTGAGCATCGGTTGTGATGGATAAGTGCGCTATACAAATATCCATTATTATTATTGTTATTATTATTATTAGTGTTTGCTGAACTAGAACATTGTACCCCCTGTATTCAAGTAAGAATGGCCACGCTGTAAGCTGGATCCTGTAGGCTTAGTACGTACTATGTACATGTAGGTACTTGTTATATCAGAAGAGATGTATTGCACAATCACACTCACATCGATGCCAATGACCAATCACCGTGTTGCTTTCATTTGCAGGTGACAGGAAAAAAACCAGAAAAAGACTGGAGCTTCGTTGCAATTACCGTAGCTGCTGACAACAGTGTCATTGAGAAAGTACACGCTATTGATCTTCAGTGGTATGGATGGGCAAAGAACTTTTGCATTTCGGAGTATGAGGTGGATCATCCAGGGAGTGGTTTTTTTTTCAATTGAGCTCGACTTTCGCCATTTTATTGAGACATAAGGTGCATAAACCTCCCCACATCTAGCCTCATCAAGAAAGGACAAGAAGTCATATAAAATCTTGTGCATATACTCCTGATGGCAGTATAAAGTTGGCTGACCACTGTAGCCAGTAAGCACTTTATATGCTCTGACATTTTGCAATAGAGAGTTAAACATATCCTTAAAGTTTGTAAAACCTTGCAATTTAGGAAGTAGGCCTAGCACATGGAGAAAAACCTAAGGTGAATTTGACCTGATCCATTCCGCAATTCCTAATTATCAAAGGGTTAAACACAACCACCTCCCGGTCAAGCCAACTGACAAATAACTAAAATACTAAAACTACAGAAAACAAATAGGGGCTTCATTTACCTGCACCATTGATACCAGTAAACTGTGCAACCCCCACCGTCAATCTAAGCTCAGCCATTTTTAGTAGGATACCGGTAGATGTTACATCAGCCAGCACCAGCAAAAAGTATCAGAATATTGCTTAACCGATTTAGCTGGCTACAAGTAAAAGTGCCCTCTTTGAAGCATACATGTAGGTACATGAGTACGCCTAACATGCCCAAAGGTTATTAGACGGACCAATCCATTCATTAAGCTCTGCCCCATTGTTTTCCAACCAATCACATGTCCAGCATGCATGCACTAAAGTACAAAATGCGTGCATGCGTGTATGATACATATGCGCGGCTGCAACACGTACCAGTATTGTATTATTGGATAAGAGCACATGCTGGGTTCTCACGAGCGCAGTGGGCGGGACTCAGATCAGTCTATTACCTCCTGAATCGGGCAGGGTCTATGGTCGATCTAACACCTGCCATGCTAGCTGGCCTGTCTTGAGATCATGATATGCTCTCAGCGTCTTAGCTGGGTTTGATTCCCATATTTGACGGTGATCATGGTATGGAAGAATAGGCCTACATAGGAAGCGACTTCATACTAGCCCGTGAAACCTGGTGCGCTACTTTTTTTCAGTAGCTGGGGTGACGAATGATTCATGAAGAGGGGACAATGCAATACACCATTTAAGACATTT